>PVKY010000320.1:0-54808 GCA_004027775.1 Bradypus variegatus | reverse complement strand
GGCTGCCTCAGGGCTCCGGTGTCCCTTTGTGCTAAGCACGTGCTCTGGGCGTCATCTGTTTATCGTTGTGTCCCTTCTCCACCTCTGAGCAGCCCTGTGACAGCATCGAGTCCCCCAAGATTCTGGTTTCAGCTCTTCCTCAGTGAAAATAGGAGATGCTGAGTGACGCCTCTGGGTGCTGGAACCCGGGGGGCTATGGGACTGTGGGGTGTGGGTGGTCCACCCTGCGGCAGCCCCAGGTAAGCCAGCTCTCCATGCAGCCCCCAGGAGCCCAGCGCTGAGCCGAGCAGCAGCAGCGCCTCCCAGGCCAGTGCCCAGCTCCACGGCGGCCCTGACCTCAGCAGTGTGGATGCAGCTGTGTCGGTCCCTGGACACATGGTGGGCGATTCCAAACCTGACATGGAGATCGGCATGGCCCTGGCCCCGGAATGCCCTGAGGGCCAGGAGAGGCAGGTCCCTGCCCACCCCTTCTCCCTGAAGGCCCTGCCCCTGCCCTCCCCCACTTCAAGGTGACCATGGTCCCCTCTCCACACACACAGAAGGGGTCAAGGAATCCCAACTCCAAAACAGAGCTTCTGGAAGCCGCCTTGAACCCGCCATTGGTGGGAGGTGTCCTGAAGGCTCGCAGGTTTATTCTGACCTCACTATCCCCACAGTTTGCGGAGTTGACCCCCCCATCGTCCCTGGAGCCATCGACTGTCACCTCAACCTCCAGCACCACCAACTCCTCCCCAGCCTGTGCCCCGCCCAGGGCCCCTCTGGACATCCACAGACGCTCGGGCTCGCTGCCGCTTTATAACAGGCCGATGGACGACCAATGTGAGGCCCTTATCAGGCTGGAAGTGGATAACAGAAATGCATGCGAGAGCCTCATGGTGAGCAGGGTGGGGGGACCCCCCACTCATTCAGGCAGTGGATGTGGAATAACTGACATGTTCCCCCCCTGCCATCCTGGAGGCAACACATCCACTGAGTTGGGAGAGGCAGACATGCAGGCAAAGGCAGGGGCCAGTGGCAGTCAGGGCTGAGGACGGTGGAGTGGGGGTGAGGCTTCCGCCTGGAGGTTGGGCAGCCTGTGAGGACCTCACTGGGGCAGCCCCTGAGAAGGGGGAGGGAGGGGATGGGCTGGAAAGGCCCAGGCTCGAGGCGGGCCTGACCCACCTCTGCAGCAGTCAGGAGGCCAGAGGTGGACGATCAGGGGCCGGGGGCAGGGGTAAGATCAGGAGGACTCGGGGGCTGGGACTCCTCGGGCCCTCGCTGGGGGGACCCAGGGAAGCCAGTTAGGGGCGGCTGCTGCCACCCAGGCAGGGAGAGTCGGGCTGCCCCAGGGCGGTGGCCGTGAGGGGACCAGACCCTGGACACATCTCCTGATTGCGCCGCTCCAGCCCGCACCCACGCAGGCCCCATGGGGTGCATGTTGCACCCTGCTCTGCTCTGCACCTCTCCTGTTGCCTGCACCTCGGGGGGCTGTAATTGAGTTGTCACTCGTATGGCCCTTCACGTGAGCCCGGCCTGTGCCCAGGACTCGGGGTGAGGCGCAGGGGTGTGTCCCCTGAACCAGCACAGGCTCGGGGCCTGGTCGGCCTTTGGGTGTCGGGATCCCCCTCCTCACAGACACCCAGGCCTGGACTAGATGCCTTTCTCGGAGTTCACTCACTTTGTTATCCTGGAGAGGCCTGTTCAGGAGGGCAGGGCCCAGGTCAGAGATGCCCGAGGGTGGTGGGGGGAGCTGGCGGTGATGGCCCGTATCCACGTGCAGCCCCCTCCTGTGTGGAGTTCTCTGTCCCTGGAGACACTGAGGCTGCAGGAGCTGTGCAGGCTGAGGACCCAGAGGGAAGGGCTCTGTCCTGGTGGGGGGAGCTGTGAGACAGATGAGCAGATCTTGTAGGTGTTGGGGAAGAAATGACTGGAAAACCCCACCCTCATTTCATGGAGGTCTCCCCAGGAAGCAGAAGGAAGCAGTGGGGCCCCTGCACATCCAGGCCAGACTGGAGGCTCAGAGCCCTGTTCTCCCTGGGGACACAGCTCCAGGGAGTCCCAGCTATGGCCCCTGGGGGAGCTGGCACCAGAGCCTGTGTCCTGATGGCCTGCCCCCCCGGCATGCCCCAGCTCACCTACCAAGATAGGGCACCGGCCTTTATCCAGAAAGCCTTGGAGAGACATCGCCTGAAGGACGAGAAAGCAGAGGACTACAATCTCGTGCAATTTGTCCGGCCTCAGCACCCCCACAAAGCCCTGGGACCGAGGCCAACTGCCCCAGAAAACCTGAGGAAAGGGGGTGGTCAACATCCTGGTGCCCTCGGTGCTTGCAGAGACTGGCCCCTGCCAGCTCCTTCTCCTGGTCCTCTGTCCTCCCTGGGAGGGCCCAGGCAGTGGCGGTCCTAGTGGAAGGTGACGTCAGTGAGGTCCAGGAGAAAGGCCTCTCTCCTTGGCCCAGTGTGCAGGAAGCCTGGGTCACGGTCTCCATTCTGAGGGCACCCTGTGGCCAACATGGGATCAGTGGTGCAGCCCACACAGACACGAGGCTGTGGGCACCAATATCAAACAGTAGGAGCCATGTTTTATGATGAGAAAACAGAACAGAATACCCTTGATCCCTTCAGAGGCCCCTGGAGCCCCACTCCGTCCTCAGCAGTGACAGAGCCGGGCAGCCTGGGGTCTGGTCTACGGAGCAGCTCCGCACACCCTCTGTGCCTGTCTCTCACCCCCGATGGGAGAGGGAACCACGTGTGAGAGCACATAGCTGATCAGTGCATTTCCTCTTCTGAGGGCCACTCACACCTTCTCAACCATCGGCCCAGGGAAAGAGTTCTCACACGCTGGGCATTGTTTTCTAAATCCTCTCTGACCTGCCAGCACCATTATAGTGAGATGGGCAGGGTGGGGGGTCCCCGTCTTTCAGAAAAGGGGGACTGAGGCCTAGAGAGGATGAGGGCCTAGAGAAGGAGCCACCAGCGGAGGCCGGAGCAGGGTGTCCGGCCCAGCCTCGTGCTCCAGCAGCCTCTGGGCCAGAGCAGACAGGTGGGGAAGAGGCCCCGAGAGGAAGTGACAGCTGTGCTCAGGAGGCCTGGGCTTGGCCTCCCCTTCCCTGGTCCTCACGCACCTTGTCCCGAGGAGCGTGGGATCTGGGAGAGACGTCTGCGTTCTGGAAGGCCCCTTCCAGCTCCAGGATGCCCGTCGGGGAAGGCTTCTAGGATTGGCCACTGAGGGGTCCAGGGGGGCAATTTTGACCCCTCTCACCCGAGGTTGACACTGCTGAAGGCAGAGACCCCTTTTAGCAAGATCTGTTGGTTTCAGTGTTTCTTGACTTTTGCCCTTGGGCGGGTGTCATTCAGAGGGTCCTTGGGGGTCTTAGGCCTGGATTGGGGTACTCGTGTATCTTGCAAAGGCCTGTCCTTGTGGGCTGCACAGGGGGGGGAGTGGTTTGGGGTCACAGAGACCACAGCTGACCCCCCTGTTTCCCTCCCCACCAGGGCTGAAGATTCCGGAAACAGCCACTGTATTTTATGCCATGGACCCTTCAGGCCATGCTGCTTTCCTCCTGACTAAGGAAACCTCCCCCATGGGGACCAAGAGCAAGAAGAGAGGCCTGTTCTCCTTCCTGAGGAGGAGGAGGTGATGCAGCTTCTAACTGTCCCTGATGCCGGCCAGCCTCAGGGCCACCCTTCCGGGGCTGGGTGGTTGGGTGACTCGGCCATGCCAGGCGGGCACTTCCCTCCCAACCTCCCAGCCGAGTCCTCTCCACCCCAACCCCCATTTGAGCCCTGAGCCTCTCCGGCCTGGCATCCCCTGCCCCTTGACAGCCTGGCCCGGATCCCTAGGGAGCACTCACTGCCTTAGGGGGCCCTGCACTCTCCTCTGGCCAGGGGTCACCACCCTTGAACTCCCCAGTGGTTCCAGCCCTGCCTCACCCCACTGCAGCCTTCCTCAGGCTGCACCAAAACTTCTACCTTCAGGACCCCCCGGGAGTGAAGGCTTCTCTGCCAGCTCTCCCCTGGCCTTCTTCCCCGGGGGACGGAGAGGCCTTTTCACTTCACACGGGTTCATCCACTGAGGGAGGAAGGGCCCAGCTGGGTACAATGGACCCCAAGTGTCAACCATGCAAGGGCCACACGTCAGAGATTCCTGGGTTTTGTGAGACCCTTGGCTCAGAGGCGGTGGGAGGGCATATTTTGGGACATCTGGGGAGCACTGAAATCTTCTATAAGGGCAAAGAAAATGTACCACTGGAGAGGGTTGTATTTATTTTTTGTATATAGCAAATGGTAGGCCTTAATATTTTATTAAATCCTGTTTTCTTCAGCTTGGGAGTTTAGGGTTGTTTCTTTCATGTACTGTGTTGAGATGAATGAGGTCCTGGCTCTCAGGTGGTCATCAGGTAAGAAGTCACGCAGGGTTGTCTGTTTATTGTCGGAGGGGAACCAAGAAAAGCCAGTGAACCTTCCGTGGTTTCCTGAAGGAAACACACAAGCCCCATCTTCCCAGAGGAAATGCCAGAGCACATGTGCCTTCCGGTGTCAGTCACCTGCCCAGGAGCCGAGGCTGACCATCTGAATTCCCTGGTGCTAGAGGTCAAGGGACCTTCCAGGGGTCACAGCCACCACCTCCGAAACACGGGGATCTTCCAAAATACCATTTCCAAGGACCTCAGTTCCCCCCGGGGTCCTTCCTAGGATTGTGACTACATGAATCTTGTGAGAAAACCAAAACTACAGAGACAGTAAAATGATCTGAGTTTGTCAGAGGTCTGGGGGTCATGACGGCAGGATGAAGAGCTGGAGCCCAGGGCATTTACAGGGGATTGAAAGTGTTCTGGAGGCTTCTATACTCCTGAGTGTCTGACATCATGCATCTGTCAAACCGTAGACCTGTGCACGCAAAGCGTGAACCCTAAGTTGCACCGTGGATTTACGTAACTGAATCTATATCGACACTGGTTTCCTAATAAAAGATGTCAATGCTGGGAGAAACTGGGGATGGGGAAACAGTGTATGGGAACTCAACTTTCTCTGCAGTTCTTTTCTTGCAAAGTTAGAAGAGTTGTATAAAGAAGTTTATTATTTAAAACACACCCTGAGAATTTCCTAGAAATTGAATCCCAGTCCTTCCATTTGATGGGGAACGTGAGACTCATAGGGGCTCGGTGCTACTGGAGCTGGAAGGTGAATAGTTTCTCTTGTGCAAACCTGGCTTCCACCCCTTCTTTCTGCCCTCCCCTTGTTTCCTGGGAACATTACAGGAAGTGTTCCGAGGGCCCTGGCCATGCCTCAAGGAAGGAGGGAGCATTTAGTCACTCAGATGGCCGTGCATTGGGGGGCACGTAACACTGGTGGGAACTCTGTCCCGGGTCCCCGAGGGAGGGGTTGGTTTTAGACAAAGCCCCTGCACACATGCACCAAAGGGTCCTATTCACACTCCCGAGCACTGTGGATGAGTCTTGTGGTCTTGCATGGTTTGGCCCCGTCTCCTTGGTTCTGCTCCTGTATGAAGCACACGTTAGCTGCTGCACACCGCAGTGCGCTACGAGGAGTGGAGCCGCCGCCCGGGGCCGTGTCCCCCGTACAGAAGGTTCCCTGCATCACCGTTTGTAGGACCGCTCTATGTCTTCCACAGACATTCTTTTGGCACTGAAGCAAGGGCAGTAAAACCCTGGGAGCTGAGACTGTGTTCCTGTAGCTGCATAATAGCATATGAAGAGAAGGAATAAATGACAGAATGAGTGTATGAATGAATGAGTGAACGAATTTTAGAAGTGAATGATTTTCATCTTTGCTTCCATAGAAAGCCTTTGATTTTGCAGTACTCCACTTAAAGCTTCCATGGTCTTAAACATAAGTGTCAACTAAGGACACCTGTAATTCTGAGACCTGTTTGTTATCAAAAATTTCAAGCATTGTAACTTCTAACTATGTGACTTGCATTTGACTACCTCTTACTGCCTCCGGTTGTACCTGAAGCTCTGTCAGGTGTTCGAGAACTTCCTGCACAGTGGCCTTGCGCTCCCGCCAGTCCACTGGGCTGCCCTTGTCATCACCACTGATCTTTCTAGACTCTCTCTGGAGATGAGCCCTGAGCATCAGCGGAGGATGGGCAACCTGACCCTCTGCTGCTGGTCCCCCCAGGCAGCTCCACAAAAGGGGCAGGACCAGTGGTGCCCAGAGGGCAGGGCCCATCGGGCTGGTGGCCTCCCCCTTGCTGCGGGCCCACTCTCTAGGATGGTTTTCCTGCTGGGTGCAGTCAGCCCTGAGCCCCGGACACAACTGATGAACACCACGGAGAGGCTCAGCCCAGACCCCGCAGCACCTTTTAGAGAACAGAATGACCTTCAGGAACATTTCCCTGCAAGTGGACGCCCACCAAGGGCAGGACCTGGAGGCGCAGTACAGAGCTCTGGAGTCTCCCAGGCACAGGGCTGGAGCCTGGCCATCCTACCCCCAGCCTTGTGAGCTGGTGGGGCCAGGTGCTGACTTCACCCACTGCACAGCTTTGCGTGACCATGAGCTCCACGTCGTGCAGAGGGCGCTGAGCACAGGGGAAGGCCATGTCGGTGGTGACGGACCTTGGTGCACGGGACCATCGGGGTCAGGTGTTTCCTGTGTGCTGAGAGCCCTAGGGAAGTTGGAGGTGGTGGTGTGGTTGCCGCAGAGGCTGTGTCTCTCCCGCTGCCGGCACATAAGACCCTGAGGCTCCCAAAGGAGGCGACGTTCTCCAGGCCGCACGCTCAGGTAATACAATGCACCACAGTGACAGAATGAAGGGCAGACACCACATGATCTTCTCAACTGATTCAGAGAAGGCATCTGACAAAGTGCAGCGCCCTTCTTGACTGAAACAGTAGGGACTCCAGGAATAAAAGAAACTTACTCAAAATAATGGATGGCATATATGAAAAGCCATAGCTAACATCCTCCCTATTGGTGAAAGACTGAAATCCTTACCTCTGAGATCAGGAATTGTCACCACTGTTATTCAACATTGTACTGGAAGTTCTTTCCAGAACAGTTAGGCAAGATAAAGAAACAAATTAGATTCAGATTAGAAAGGAACAGGGAATATTCCCTAAATGCAAATTATATGATCTGGTATGCAGAAAATCTTGAAAACTCCACAACAGTGCTAGAGATAATAAATCAATTCAGCCAAGTGTTGGGGCGAAAGAAAACCCCCCCAAATAAGGACCACTGATATACACTAGCAATGAACAATCAAAGTAAGTAATCAAGAAAAAAAAATCTATTCGCAATAGCAACTAAGAGAATAAATCTAGGAATAAATATTACCAATATAAAGGACTTATTTACAGAAAACTACAAAATATTGCTAAATGAAATCAAAGAACATGTAAATAAATGGAAGGACATCCCACGTCCATGTACTGGGAGATTAAATATCATGAAGGTGGCTTACTGTGTTCAGTCAAATCCATCAGAGCTTGACCGTGCCTTACCCCGTAGGTGGGATCGTGAGATGGTATCCGTACAGAACTTAAAAATCATGATTTAACCAACTAAATTTTGATTTGATTTTTATCATCACCATGCACAGACAGTTCTAAGCAATGTCAGTGATTTAAAATAAATATTTAAAAAAATTCCTCCCTGCATTGCTTTTGTCTTCTCCATTTTCCAAAGCACAGCACTGACTAAGCCATAAATAACAAAATTAGTGTATGCTTTGTGGGGTGGAAGCAAAGAGAACCAAGAGGACAGATAACAATTGAAACATTTCACTGGTTTCTAAGGTTCCTTCGGGTAAGCATATAACTTACATCCAAGCTGGGGCCCTCTTGAGGGTGAAGGGGGGCTGTTAATAATTACATTGAGGGACCCTGTAGGACAAGGACTGTCCCCTGCAGACTGCACCGAGCAAGCCAGATTTGGGTCACCCTGCGTCACCCACAAACTATACAAATCGTATCACGGTCCCATCCCCATCACATTATAACCGTAAATGGGACCCACGGAGTTGAGGCAAACTAAGGCCTCCCTAGGCCAATGGTCCTGGAGAAAAGGAAAGTTGCCACCCTAGAGCTGATGTATCAGATAGGAAGGCAGGAAGACAGGAAGGCAGGCAGGCCAGCAGCCAAGCACAAGACTGATGACAAATATCCGTATAAAGTCCTTTTGGTTATGACAATGGCTAAGGCACACACTTGAGAGCGTCTCAGGCCTTTAAGGGCAGGGGGCAGTGAGTACCCGGTCTTCATGTCCAGGCAAAATCCGTGACATTGGTCTAGAATTAAACCTGACAGACCCCAGGAGGCGCAGGACCCCTTCCACTCCCTTACCTCCCGTGCTCAGCTGATCGTGAAGTTCCCTTAATTCTCTCCCCTCCAGCCCATTCTGTGCGGCCTCCCACATCTCCCCTACCCCACCCCTCCATCTTCTCGTGCCTTCAGTACCTCTTGCCTGATGACCACAATGAGTTTCTCACAGGCCCTCCTGCACCCTCTCACCTCAAAACTGCTTAGAACATTTCAAAAGAGTGTTTTAACCTACAGATTCTAATCCGAAGCCCTTAGCACCGCATACAAAGCTCTGCATCCTCTGGGCCCTGCCTAGCTACAGACTCAACTTTCTCCCACCCTCGATTGTCCCCTGAGATTCAGCCAGGCCGAGTCCTGAGGCCTGCCTCTCCCCTCTCACTCACCCCGTTTTCTCCCCTGCAAAAGCCTGTGAAACTCCTGTCTATCCTTCGTCACTCACTTCCGCAGCTCCCGTACCGGGACATCCCTCACCGCCCCGTCTCAGTCTCCAGGCTCACCAGGTGTGCTCCCTCCCCCCCACCTTTCCTTTACCTGCACAGTGCTCAGGGTCACCTAGACAGCAGCACTAACCGCCTGCCCCCTCCCTCAGTGCCTGACTGTGTCAGAGACTCTCAGTCTTAGCTGTGAATCAGCGTCACCCACGGAATTCTGGGAGCTTATAGACCATGTCCCACCCTAAGCCCAGAAACTCAGAATCTCCCAGAGGGAACGGGGTTTCCTGATAAGTGAGGGTGGGAAGTGGGGGCCTTCCTGCCCGGGAAACCCTGATGCACATACGCCATACGGTGAGGGGCTCGAACAGGTCTTAGATGGAGAAAATGAAGGAGTGAGTGATAGAAACTGTCTAATCGATATTTTTCATTTAACCACAAGATACCAAATAGAGAAATAGAGGCAAGGAATGCAATATTCAAAGAAAATAAAAAATAACATTCTTCATTGATAATTTTTCTCTGTCCCTTTCTTCTTCTGATAAGCCGCCCTCTGAAGTTTCCAGAGGCCCTTAGATTGAAGAGCATGGCTCTGATCGACTACATTATGTGAAGGAAATCAGGGATTTAGAAGCTTTATTACTTCAAGTGCTTTACTCTGGTGACCTCAATGCCTAAGCCATGCATTTTAAATAAAGGGAGTAAAATGCATGCTCTTTCCAAAGGCTGGAAAGAGTGTCCTGCTGGGCTGGCTACTGGCTGGCAAAACCCCCAGCTGAGCCCCCCTCTCTGGTCCATCCGGATGGTGCCCCCAACCCAGGGGCCTGGAACGGATTTTGGCGGGGGAGAAGTTAAAAGATGAAAACTGGATCAGAGTTGCAGAAAGCCACGCAAGTCTTCCCCCTCTGTAAATAACCTGCATCATCAGACAGGGAGAAAACCTTGTATTTTATACTTTGAGGGCCTGAGAATGTAAATAACAGACTGATCTCTGTTCTGTGCTTTGTTCTGAACTGACACAGAGTTGACTGTAGACTCAGAAAAAGAATTTATGTTGGCCGCTCTTCCCCCCTTTTTTGGCAAAATGAAGCTTTGCTAAAAAGCCTGAGACGTTAGTATAATTTTCTGGGACCCTAACAGTGGCATGAAAAACAAGTGAAAAATATTGTGGTCAGCCCGACTGGATAGATGACTGCGGCTCACGACTTGGCCTGAGCATGACAGGCTTTCCCCCGCTGGCCTTCTTGTTCAGAATCAAACATGCAAAAGGAAAGCCCGCGATGGCCGCGTGGTGTGGTGGAGGCAGACAAGAGGCATTGCTGGCCCCAGAGAGACGTGGCAAGGTCTCAGACAGCGGGGTCTCTGCCCGCCACCTGCCCCCTCATCGCTCCTAAGGGCCTTAGTTCACAAAGGGGTCACAGCAGCCCCCTCTCATGTGCATTGACGTACAGGTGCTCACATAGACACGCCGGTCCCGGAAATACAGGGTCAGACCGCATCGGGCCTCTCTCCTGAGGCCTCGCAGCAGCCACGTGGCCCCTTGGGGTCAGTGACAGCCCATGAAGAGGTTCCAGAGTCACTCAGCCCCGGTCGCCCTTCTTGCCTCCGAGGAAAGTCCGATTAGGGCCGAGCGGGGCTAAAGGGATCAGCTGCTGACGGCCTGGCAGGTCCCTGGGACAGAGGGGTCATCCAGGGGCAGCAGAGCGCTTTCCAAGACAGAGGCCAACAGCCAACCAAAGAGGAGCTCAGAGCTGGCCGGTGTTTAGTGGGGAGCGGGATGGTCTAGGGCCCGTGGGGGGAACGGGCTTATCCTGGGATGGGGCAGAGGACAGCATCAGTGACAGGGATACAAGCTCAGGAACTGGTGCTCAAAACACAGGGTGGGCAAGGCTGGGGCCCAGAGGGGCTGGTCCCCGGGTCAGGAGCCCAGGCTGTGTCCCCACCCGGGCAGGGGTGACAGACCCCGTTTCCCCAGGTGCTTGTTCAGGAATCCTTACTGACTGCCTGTTGGATATGCCATGTTCCCAAGACTTCCCTGGAGTTCTGACTTTTCGCTTCAAATATCTCCATCCAGAGAGCTGAGGAGTGACTTTTCTCTGATAGCCTATCTCCCCAGTTTGGCCCTTACTTACAATTTAGATTTGTTTTTTGCCCCACAGCCTACTCAATCTTCCCTTTTATGTTCCATAAGCACATCTCTCACGCTATCTGTGTGTTCTAATGTGTAGTTATATCATTATTGCACTTCCTAATTGTTCTAGTTTGCTAATGCTGCTGGAATGCAAAACACCAGAGATGGATCGGCTTTTATAAAGGGGATTTATTTGGTTACACAGTTACAGTCTTAAGGCCATAAAGTGTCCAGGGTAACACATCAGCAATCGGGTACCTTCACTGGAGGATGGCCAGTGGCGTCCAGAAAACCTCTGTTAGCTGGGAAGGCACGTGGCTGGTGTCTGCTCCAAAGTTCTGGTTTCAAAACGGCTTTCTCCCAGGACATTCCTCTCTAGGCTGCAGCTCCTCAAAAATGTCACTCTTAGTTGCACTTGGGGTATTTGTCCTCTCTTAGCTTCTCCAGAGCAACAGTTTGCTTTCAACGGCCGTCTTCAAAATGTCTCTCATCTGCAGCCCCTGTGCTTTCTTCAAAGTGTCCCTCTTGGCTGTGGCTCCTCTTCAAAATGTCACCCACAGCTGCACCGAGTTCCCTCTGCCCATTAGCTCATTTATATGGCTCCACTGATCAAGGCCCACCCTGAATGGGTGGGGCCATGCCTCCATGGGAATATCTCATCAGAGTCACCACCCACAGCTGGGTGGGGCACATTCCAAGCAAATCTAATCAGCACCAAAACGTCTGCCCCACAAGACTGCATCAAAGATAATGGTGTTTGGGGGCACATAATACATTCAAACTGGCACACTGATCTTTAAAAAATTTAATATGAAAACAGAAAACTAGAAAATTCTTCAACTAAGTGTGTTAATTCTCAGCAATGACTTTTTATGAATTTTGTTGAGCTATTTTTACATACCATACTATCATCCAAAGTGTACAATTGTTTACAATATCATCATATAGTTGTATGGTCATCACCACAATCAATTTTTGAACATTTTCATTAATGCAAAAAAAAAGAATACAAATAAAAATAAAAGTAAAAAAGAACACTGAAAACATCCCATAACCCTCATTCCCCTCTATTATTCATTTACTTTTTGTCCCCATTTTTCTACTCATGTGTCCATCCACTACACAGTGTGAGCCGCAAAGTATTCAAAATCACATGGTCACACCATTTAAGCTGCATAGTTATACAATTGTCTTCAAGAATCAAGGCTACTGGATTGCAGTCTGACAGTTTCAGGTATTTCCTTCTATCTATTTTAATAAGCTAAAAGCTAAAAAGAGATATCTATATAATGCATAAGAGTAACCTCTAGAATGAACTCTTGAGTTCATTTGAAATCTCTCAGCCACTGAAACTTTATTTTGTTTCATTTCTCTTCACCATTTTGGTCCAGAAGCTATTCACAATCCTGCAATGACAGGTCCAGGCTCATCCCTGGGAGTAATGTCCCACAGTGCCAGGGAGATTTATACCCCTGGGAGTCATGTCCCAAGTAGAGGGGAGGACAGAGAGTTTACCTGCAGAGTTGGCTTAGAGAAAGACTCCCAATGTGAGTAAAAAAAGAGATTCTCTGGGGGTGACACTTAGGCACAATTATAAGTAGGCTTAGCCTCTCCTTTGCAGTAACAAACTTCCTAAGGGCAAGAGCCAAGATCAAGGGCACAGTCTTCTAAACTGGTTGCCCCCAATGCTTGTGAGAACATCAGGAATTATCCAGGTGGGGAAGTTTAATATTTCCACATTTCCCCCTAGTCCCTCAAGGGGACTTTGCAAATACGTTTTTCTCTGCCCAAATTACTCTGGGCTGTATCGGGGCTTCGTGCTACCCTGTACAAACCATGCAGCTCTCACTCCCTATTCAAGGGTCCATGTAATTATGGTGTCTGAATTAACTGACCATACAAGTTAAATTACATAGTGTCCAGCAATGCTTTCCATTCAAAATTTCATTAAAGTAACAAATATACTCATAACAGACATACTGACTCAAAATGTCAAAATAATATTTGTCACATAGGGCAAAATATCAACCTGTTCCAGTCTTCTCCAACATTGATTCTCATTCCCCAAATGCAACAACTTTGATCTTTTAAATCGACCTTCTATTATCTATCTTCGCATTTCTCTAACATGCCTCTAAAACCATTTCTTACTTTTTCAGTTTAGTTCTTACCTATTGACATCCTAATATAGAAGGTGAGGAGCTGACTGCATTACCACCTGGCAGACATCTGCATCTCCCATCATCCTAATCTAGAAACACCATATTTTTTTAACGACATCAACTTCAGTGTTTACTTTAGCAATGTGTTATCACAGCTGAGCTTATAGTGTAGAAGATTTTATTTCCTTTCTTCTAAAGCAGCTTTGTTTCCCCTTGACAGTGTATTATTTTCATTCTCATTTTCTCTGTTCCTCTGCACTTTTCACTAAACCATTCCCCCGAACTCTGAGAAAAGTCTGTATCACCTTCCAGTGTGGACCAATGAAACTAGGCACTTACCTTCTTTCATTCTTGCCTTTTCCTGCAGGGCAGGGCTGCATTACAACTTTTGTGGCTCCTGGGAAGTTTTGCCTTTGCGGTCTCCTTTCCCCATAAATATGCATATATATGCAAAATTTTACACATGCATTGGTTTAAGAAGGACTGTCATCCAGGTTTGATCCATGATTCATTGTTACTACATTCATGTTTCGCTTCTGACTGTAAAAGATATTGAAATGAAAAATTTCGTGAGTCCCCGACAATACCATGGCTCCAAGGCATTGAGCCTCCCGGGCCTGACAGATTAGGGGATCCCTGCTGGAGGCATCCTCGGCTCCTGGAGCCCCCCTTTCTCTGGGTCCCATATGAACTTGAGATCACCCTGGACCTTCACCTCAAGAGTTCCATCTGTTTTTTCATGTTTTGAATCCCTTATTTGGGAGATAGTGTGTTGACTGATTTCTTGTATTATTCCCTCCTTTGGATGGAGCACATCTTCCCTGAGAATCTGCATTCTTGCAACCAAACATTTACTTTCTTCTTGCCAATTCTATTTATCCTTGCGTTTAAGCCTTTAAAAGTAGTCTCTTTAGTATTATTTCAGTGGAGTTATGAGAGGGAGTGGAGGTAACGTCCATGTTCATTTTTTAATGGTTAGTGGGAAGATCTCATAAAATTCTTATATACATTTTTATGCACTATGTAAGTTTAGCTAGTTTCCCAGAACGCTTGGAGCAAAGTAACTTCTGTGTGTGTGTTAGTGCGTAAATGTGCGTGTGTGTAGAAGATGAAGGGGGACATCGGCACCAGGCTCAGACTTAGTCGATCCTTAATTTTATGCTATTGTTGTACTTTTTATCACAAACTTAATCTTCATTACTTCCCCCTTATATTTTATAAATAGCTTAAGTTTTAAAATCATTATGTTCTTTCCCACATTGACATTAAATCTATGTTAAAGCAAGGACCTTTCCAGGAATGAATAGAACCCATCTTGTTTGGAATTTAAAAATAAATTTTCAAAATACAGTGGGCCTTCTCTACCTCCTTTGGTTAAACAGACTTGGGTTCCACCTGCTCAAACTAGGAAACACTAAACCTTAAAAACTAAGGAAAATTTAAAAATTGTGTAAAATTTATAATAACTCTAACAGTTGGAGGGTTGTAAGAATGAATAATTGTTTGTGTTTTATGAACATATTTCCTTCAGATATTCCTCAAAAACACTCTTGAATAAGTCCATTTATATCTGTAATCCAAACAAATACAATGGAAAAATGCTAATTGTCATTTTTAAAAAGCTGTTTGTTTTAGACTCTTTTCTGTGCAAGCGACAGAAACTCATCTCAAACTACTGAAACACATGAGTTAATTTACATGTTTGAGTACCTGGAAGTTATAACGGTTCATTCAGCTCCAGGCAAGCTGGAACAAGGGGGAAGGATGTCAGATGACATTGTCAGAGTAATGGTGCTGTTCCAAATGGAAGAGTGGGCAATGTGCAGATACACCCGGGGCCCAGCGGTGGGTAAAGGGCATCCCCTCCACACAGGTCCTCAGTCGCTGGGCCCCGCTCTGGAAACCCCACAGAGGCTGGACCCGGGACCGGCGCCGACCCCGGGCCACCCCCTCGGAGGGAGCCAGGCTCAGGGCGTCCCGCTGATTCTGGATTCTACTCAGCCAGCCTGGCTCTCGGCCTGCGTGGGGGGCGCAGGCCTCTCTCCCGGGGTCCTGCGGTTGCTGTCTGAGGGGCAGGGCCCCCGCCACCTCCTGCCTCTCCTTACATGTCCCCAGTGCGATGTCGGGGGACCCAGGCTCTGTGTCCACAGGGAGGCAGGTGCCGGGGGCAGTGCCCTGGAAGCCCCGCCCCATGCCCCGCTCCTGGGTGCAATGCCCGGCCCGGCCAGCAGAGGGCGGCGGATACTGCGGGATGCCCCTCACCTGCTCCCGGCCCCGCCCCTCCGCTTCCTGGGACTCCCGCAGCCCCGGCCGGGCCCCACCCTCACTGCTCCCCAGCAAGGGTCCCGCCGGCCCCGCCCACCCTCTGCCCAGCACCCCCTGCTCCCAGCTGCCGCCCCATCCCGTTCACCCTCTCGCGGGCAGGGCTGTGGGCTCGGCCTTCAGATCACGCCCTGCACACAGTAGGTGGCCCGGATCCCCCAGTGCGGCCTGAGCAGGGCTGTCCCTCAGGGGCTGAGGGGGCCTCACACCCCTGGCCCAGGTCTCCCCGGGTGGCACATGGGCGACCTCAGACCTGGTTCCCCCCTTCTGTTCAGACCCTGCTTTTTGATGCCTGCCTCTCTCTAGCTCCATCTGGACCCCCTGTGGGGAGGGGACCCCCCCCCCGGCCAGAGCCCCGCACCTGGGTTCAAGCTTCTAGATGCTCCAAGCCAGGCCTGGGGATGTCACCCTCACACAGGGGCTCCAGGGTCCTGGATCCCGCAGCCAGGCCGGTCCCGAGGGCCTCCCAGCCTCAGTCTGGGGGTGAGAGCAGCTTATGAGGTGTGGACACCCCAGAAGAGCTTCTGGGCTGGAATCCCTGCCCTGCTCCTCATTAACCTCATGGCCGGGCAGGTGGCCCCACTCAGAGCCTCAGTTTCCCACTGCCTGGCCCGGGGCTGCCATGACACGACCGAGCAGATGCTGGGAAACAGCCCTCCCCACCCCACTGGGCCCCTCAGGCCACGAACCCCGCTCAGCTGGCCACGGTGGTTCCCGTGGGCAAGGCCACCGGCGGCGCCTTCTCCCCAGCAGGCTCACGCAGACACAGGACCTCCCGTGAGGACGCGCCGAAGACCCCAGCACTCCCGCCCCCAAAGCAAGTACCCCCAAGCACGTTCCTGCCCTCTGGGCTCTGGAGAGTGGGGACCCTTCTCTTGGCCCTGCCACCCCACACCTGAGAGGCAGATCCCATCCTTGCTCCAGGCCTGAGCCTAGGGCCTGACCCTCTAGGGTAAATGGAGGCAGGAGGCGGCAGTTCCCGGCCACGGGCAGGGCTTGGCCCACACCCAACGATTTGGGTACCTGTGTGCCCCCCAATTTGCGTGCATGTGGCTTCCACAGGCCCCACCAGCAGCCTCTGCAGCTGAGTCCAGATCTGCCCAGTGGTGCCAACAACCACGATGACAGAGTAATCATACCCCTCTCCGAGCTCATATGCGCCTGCCCCATGCCCTGCCTTGTGTCCCTCAGAACCCGGGGTTCCCTCTGTTTGCAAAGAGGGGAGGCCCCCAGGCTGGACCCTCTAGCTCTGGGCGCTTGGTGGCACTTGGGGCAGAGGTTGTGCGTCCTGGGCATTTCTGGGAACCCCTCATGTCAGCCCCTTGCAGAGACAGCAGCGGGCCCTGGCCTGCCCCTGCCCCTGAGGCCTAACCTCTGCCCCCAGCTGCTGTTCTTAGGTGGATGTGGGAAGGTTGGGTCAGCTTGGCCTCCCAGACCTTGGGGCAGGATGTTTTGGGCAGTCCAGGGCCACCGAGGGTGCTGAGTCCCAGCCTTGCAACCCAGGAGGCCTCTGGGGCCCTCCCAGGCCCAGCGCCCACCCAGGGGCCCGGAGCAGCCCCTCCCCTTTACCTGGCTGAGGTCAAGGGCAGCCAAGGTCATGCAGGCTCCACACCCCAGCCTGACCCCAGACCCCATGAGCCCGACTGCAGCCCCTGCACACCCCCTACTGGCAGAAAACCCTCCCACGAGGTCCCTGCCTTGCAGGGCTATGGGGCCAAGGAGCACCCACGAGGGGTCATGGAGCACCCATGATGGGTCACGGGGCACCCACCAGGGGTCACGGAGCACCCATGAGAGCCCCAGCCTGAGACCGAGACAGAGGGATGGGTCGGGGGTCTGATGCCACCCTGGGTCTGGCCGCTGGTCCCCCGCGGAGGTGAGGGGGGCACTGCCCTTGGAGAGGGACAGAGGGGGCCGCCGGCTGGAGAAAGGGGGACTGCCCTGCGTTCTGTTTGCACCTCGGCCTCGGGCCAGCCGGAGGTGACCGCAGAGCCCCTGGCCCTGCTCCACACAAGGATGCCACGGACACTGGGCCGGGCTGAAGCAGGGGGCCCACCCTCGACCTTGGGCCTCACCCCAGGTCACAGAGTCAGGGGCTCACCCGGGACCAGCCACGGCCCCCTCCCTCCCACCCTCCGTCCCAGGCCCGGGAGGCGCCAGATGGGCAGGAGGAGCCTGTTGCCTCCACTTAGCTTCAAGCTGGCTCCACACACGTCCTCGGAGGCCCAGGAGGCTGTGACGGGCCCAAGGCCACAGGCACAGACTGGGGGGGCTGGGGGGCAGGGTTGGGGAGCAGCCAGCCTGCCCCGGCCACCAAGGCTGCCCCCCTCCCTCTCCCACTCCTGCCTGGAACGACATCCAGGCAGCCCACCCAGGCTGCTGAGCGCCTGCCAGCGCGGCCCCCTCCCTCTCCCGGGGGCTGAGGCGCTCTTGAGCAGCGCGAGGATTTGCAGCAGCTCCACCAGCTCTGAGCCAAGCCCTGGGGAAGCAAGGCCCACTTTGCTGGGCAAGGCCATGTAGGGGTCCCTGTCCTGTGCCATCCCCACTGGGCCCCCTCTTCCAGCCCTCACCCACACAGGACTCAGACCGGACCGGGGCAGGAGGGGAAGCCAAGGCAGGGAGCAGCTCTGATTGGGCACAAGGGCGGTCTTGGATGCAGGGAGCCCAGGAGGTCTTCCTGGAGGTAGAGATCTGGCCCAGGCTGGAAAGGCAGATAGGTGGGCCTGACAGAGCCCCTCTCCATGCTGTGGGGTGGTCTCCAGGCACCAGGGCCTGAGCCGACCTGCCTGATGGTGGGCGACTGTGAGGGACCATCAGGCCGCTGTGTCCACCTGAGACCACGGAGTCAGCTGGGCCGGGCCCTCAGGGAGTCACCCAGGACACCCCGGTCCACCATGGTCCCAGGAGGTACACAGCCTGGGTGGCAAGTCTGACCCCAGCGCCTGAGGCCGGGTGGCCTGGGCTCCACATGGCTGTGCCCTGCCTCAGTTTCCCCAGCTGTCAAACGGGAAAATGGATGGTCCCTCCCTGAGGCCCTGAGACTCAAGCACTACGTGGGCCACAGGTCCTGGCAGAGCACCAGTATGGCCAGCTCCCCGTATCTGAGCTTGTCTGGGGGCATCAGCAGCCCATGTGGGCCCCTCCCCAGATACAGTCCTGGGCCTGCCTGGGGGTCAGCACCAGCCACTTGGCAGCCAGGAGGCTGGGGGCTCCAGGAGGTGGCCCTGCCCCCCAAGATCAGGGCCTGGCAGGAGGTAACAGTTGCCCTTGGCAGCTGGAGCCTGGAAGCAGACATGTCCCTGACCTTCAGCAAAGCCTTGGAACCTTCCAGAGCCAACTGCAGACATGTCCGAGCTACACAGATTTTAAAAAGCTATAAAACTCCAGAATAAAATGGCATAGCTCATAGATCCTGACTGCAGGCAAAGATAAGTGCCTGACTAGTGAGGAAATCAGATCGGCACACGGTGTAAAAATGGTGTTAAAAAGAAACTTCTGCCCAATGAAACGGAACAGGATGGAGAGGAAAAGGCACCAGGGAACACAGGCCTGTCCCTGGGGCCAGGGCCCCGACTCTACACGGCCATGAGGACGATGCAGTGGCTCAGTGACCAGACCCGGGAGTGTGAGAAGCAAGCACTGTTCCTAAAAAGGAATAAATGCTGATCCGATTGTGGAGAAGAAAAGAATTTATTCACCATCTTGCAAGAATGGGCACCCAACCAAAATGTGGGGGGTAAGCGCACAGAACAACAGACCCAGAAGTATTTATTCCCTACGCCTAACTGCAAGTCCCTCCCCTGTTTCTCCAGTGGCTGATACTCCAGAGGTTACATTCTATTTGATAAGCCTAACTAGCCAGTGCAAATTGGAAACATTTTAAATAAGTTTCCCTCATGAATTTGCAACATTTGAAATGGTTGGAACAAGGCTCCACCCCTGACTATAATGGTTATGCCCAGGCCTCTTTAGAGCCAGTTTGTGCTAGTTTGGTAACAAGTTATGAGGCTATTTTGGGAACCTCTACCCCAAGTCTCCACCTTACAAGGATAGTAGATAGTGGGCGGATAAACAGGGGATCTGCCATTTTACCCCGTGACGTGCACAGCCCAGTGGTGTTGGCACCTTCAGAAGGTCGTGCAATCCCTGCCCCCTCTCGTCCCCCGGGAGCCCCGGCCTGCACCTCCCCTGCTCCCTGCAGCTTGGCCTGCTCCGGATGCCGCACATCAGAAGCTCCTGCGTCTGGCTGCCCCGCGCGGGGGCGAGCACTTGCTTCCTCGTGCCACGGCATTGGAACCTGTACCTCTTGGTGGTGGGTCCACCCACGGTTGTCGCCCGGTGGACAGCTGGGCCCCGCTATCGGCCTACACCAACACGCTGCGGGTGTTTGTTTCTAATTCCTTGAGTGTGTTATTATTTTTATTACCCAGACACCACTTGAAACTTCTCGAAGGCCGTGGTTCTGAGGACACAGAACTGCCTGCCTGCGGCTTGGACAGGTGGCCTTCCTGGGGGCTGTTGGGGTGACATCCAGAGGCCCAAGGTCATCCCTGTGCCCCGGGCTGCCAGGCCCCCTCTGGAGTCTGGCCTTGGAAACGACCGCAAATGAAGGCGGAGGAGGAGAAAGGAAAGGAAAACGTCATTTATACCGGGCTGTGCGGCAGTGAAATTTATGATCAGGAAAACGTGGAAAGAGGCCAAGCTTCCGACTACTGGGGCAGGTTGAATCTGTGAACCCCGGGTGTCTGGTGACCGAGACAAGGAGGCAGCTGCTGGGAGGCGAGGGGACATGTCACAAGGCAGAGTTCACGCTGAGGAGGAGACGCAGAGCCACGAGGTACCCCAACAGCAGTGAAATGCGTATAGGCTGTGCTTCTCTGCGAGGAGTGAGCCCTCCGTCCGTGGAGGAATTCAAGCAGGTGTTGGAGGAGCCGGGGACCAGGCCAGGCCACCCGTCACACACGGTCTCTGAGAGCACATGCTCCCCTCTCCCTGGAGGACGCTGGCCCGGACTCTCGCCCCCCAGGCCCGGGCAGAGGACAGGCAGACAGGCAGGCTCTGTCCGTCCTGGGGAAGTGCCAAGGGTGGCCTGCCTTGGCCTGGCACCCATCAGGACGTCTCTGGGGGCCACCTGGGGCTGGTGGGGGTTTCCCACTTGCCGGTGAGGCTGAGGGCTGGCTGGTCCCCCACTGAGCTGCCCAGGACCCCAGATGAGGTCCGTGGACCACAAGGGGGGCAGTGCCAGCTTTTTAGGGTGCTCACCGCCCTCCCAGATCAGGCCCCCAGAGGGGTTGCTGGACCACAGGGCGATTAAAGAAATGGAATTTGTTCTCAGAAAGTAAACATGGGAGATGTCATGTAAATTTTAGAATCGGGGTTCACTTGGACCTGGGGCCTCTGGGCACACTGGCCGCGGCAGACGGCCAGTCCCACCCCATCCTGAGGTGGACAGTCAGGTGGCCGGCGCGGCCAGTCCCTCCCCTGGCTGGGAATCGAGGACGGCGCGGAGGACACGGGGCAGGGGTGGGGGAGGCGGCGAGTGCGGCTGCCCCCAACCCACCCCCCCATCTCCCTGCCAAGGCTGGAGGGCACAGCTGCCATGGATGAGTGTTGGGGTGCACTCTCCCTCATTCCCCCAAGGCATTTCACAGTGACTAGACGGGCGAAAGGCCCTGGGGGACGAGTCTGGGGACTGCTCGGGCTTCCCGGGGGCCCCCCTACTTTGGAGCCACCTCACAGCTGGGTGGGACCGGTGGGGCCAGGACACGTGGGGTCAGCCTGGGCTGGACGGGTGAGAGGGTGACGTGGGGCCACCAGGGGAGGGCAATAGGTGGACGGGCTGGGGTGGCCCGGGTGGCAGGACCCACCCTGCACTCCCAGCCCCAATCTCCCCAGCCGCCCGGTGGGCCTGGGTCTCCGCCGAGCCCCACAGGGAGCCAGAGGTCTGGGGATCCTCCTCCCACCGCAGGGTCCCCCCGCTCGGCCTCCTGGGGCTCTGGATGCCACTAGCCCCATCCTCCCATCAGTCTACAAACGGGGTGCTCTTGGGTCCCCATTTTACAGGTGAGGAAACCGAGGCACAGAGAGGCTGTCCAGTTGGGAGTTGAGCCGCAACCAGGCGAGAGACTCCGGAACCTTCACCCAGTGTGGCGGGGGCCGGGGCTGCCCTCCCTGGTCGTGTGCTGGGGTGGGGGCTGCCGGGGGCTCTCCGGACTTCCCGACGGGGATGGGGTGGGGGAGCAGAGCCCAAAGCCACAGCACCGTTCCCGTCTCCAGAGGCAGCTCTAAGAGGACGGTCACGCCGGGGATTTCAAGACAGATTTTAAAACACCCCCCCCCGTGGCCCCAGGGCCCACCTCCCGGGGTGGGGGGCTCCTGCGAGAACTGCCAGATCCCCGGTTTATCAGCTCAGCTTCACCGCCAGACCCTCCTACGGTTTCCCAGAGGACAAAATTAAATGCGGGATTAGCGGAGGTTTAGCCCGGGAAGGGGCTGGCGGCCCCCTGGGCCTGGGAGCTCTCGGGCCCCATGCTGGGGGGTCCCAGGACCCCACGCCAGTGCCCACCCCCCGGCACGCAGTAGGGCAGCGGGTCCCGGCGCTCAGGTGGCTGGTGTGTCCTCGAGTGGACGCGGCGAGTGGGTCCCTGCCCGGCCAGGCCTCGAGGGGCCTCCGCCTGCCTGAGCCGCCCCTCTGCTCCCCGCATCCCCCAGGGGCTCTGTCCCTCGGCCTGGAACCCCCGCGCGGCAGCCCGGCCTCACCCCTTCCCAGCCGACCTTCCCGAGTCTCCCCTGACCTGCGACCCCGGTTAGCGGTCTTGGGAGGGGCTGTGCCCCAGACCCCGGGTCTCCCACAGGCTGACAGCACCGTCCCTGGGGGGTGAGGTCGCTGGACCCCAACAAAGAGTGAAAGGCCGGACACTGGAGGGGCCGCACCCTCATCCTCCCCTCGCTGGCCCCCACGCCCCTCCAGACGGAAGGCCCCACTGCACATACGGGGCCCAGAGTCCAGGGGTCCCCATGAGAGCAGCTCAGCTACCCCTTCCCCGGGATCCTCCGAGTTCGAGTCCCACTTGGCTTTGTGTAGATGTACATTTGTTTACATGGACTGTTCTGGCATTTTCTTCACGCAGCTGCGGGCTGATCGCATCTGTGGGGGGATGGCAGAGCCCCCGGCCTGCAGCGTCTGTCTGTCCCTGACCGGGCCTTAGCAGTGAGGGCACGTTTCCCAGGGAGAGGGGGGCTGCACCCTGGGCCCCAGGGTCTCCACCCCCCAATGCCACCTCCTGGTGGGTCCCAGGGTTTGTGGGGAGAGGGGAGTCCTAAGTGTGGACGGAAGCCAGGGGGCACAGCCGGGACACCCTGGGAGGGCTCAGGGCCTCCCACTCAGAGCTGGGGGGCAGGGGAGGGGGCCACTCCCAGGACCTCAGCCTTGGGGTGCCCTGAGGCTGGGTGGGCTGCAGGCACAGTGGCTCGGGGAGCAGTGGGTGGGGAGAGCAGTGACTTCTCTGGTCACAGCCCCCAGGAAAGACCCCCATGCGGAGGAGAGAGAGCTGCTCTGAGGTCCGCAGTGGGAGCCAGGGTCTGCGGGGGGCCCACCCTCCCGGGGCCATGGCTTCCTCCTCAGACAAGGGCCTGGCTCCTCTGGGTGGTGGCTCTGGGGTCCTGAAGAGGCTATGGGGGCCAAGCGGGTAACGGGGGCAAGGCCGGCTGACCCCGCCACAGTGGGTGCACGGCCTCACCCGCCAAGCACCGGCTGGGGTCCGAGCTCACCGTGTCCCTGGGGGGCCTGGCTGAGGAGGGGCAGGGTCCGCCACAGCTCTCCCCACGTCGTCTTCAGGGTCCGTGATTTAAGTGCTTACCCGCCCCCCGCCCCCTGTGTCCCCAGCTCACTGCCCCACGGAGGTGGCTGCGCCTTCGGAACCACCAGGCACTGCCCACAGCCGAGGTCAGAGGCCACAGGGGACGAGGAAGGGCCGCTGGGTGGGCGAGTGAGCGCCACTCCCCTCCTAGGTGCCAGGACACGGGGGCCCGGGGCAGTGTCACTGACCACCCACCGCCTGGCCCATGCTGTGCTCACAGCTCCTTCCCCCACGGGTGGCAGGGCTGGGACCCCAGCCCACGGCCTCGGGGTGTCACTGGCCCCTGGCTGGGACTGGGCCAAGGACTCGGGGCGGCTTTGCGGAGTGCAGGCTGGGCGGCCATTCTGTGCCTGGGCCTCAGGTGCCGGGGTGGACGCCGCTCCTGGAGCCTGACGGCCCACGTGGCCGCCCGGGGCTGACCTGCAGAGCCGCACAGCCCTGCTTGGGGCTCCTCCCGAAGGGCCCTCCAGCCACCCCACGCGCCCGGGGCTCCAGGGGTCTCCGCGGGCAGCACCCCCAGCAAGCCCAGCCCGAGCCCTCCTGGGATGTCCCCTCCAGGGTGTCCTTGTCTCTCGGCCCTAGCAGCTGGGCTGGGAATGTTCCGGAACCAGGCCTCTGGGCAGTGAGCTCTGGGCTCCGCCGGGCAGGGGCATCGGAGGCCCTGGGGGGGCCTTGCAGGAGGACGACACACACATCGCGTGGCCAGAGTGTACGGCCGGGTCAGTGAGGACACACAGGGGTGTCATGGGGGGCTCAGCGTGCTCCGCAGACCCCAGCCCACCCAGCCCTGACTCAGCAGCTCCAGGGCAGGGAGTGGGGAGGGGGCGGGAGGGGAGGGCTGACCCCGGGGTCCCAGCTGGGTCCTGGACTCCACTCACCTGGGCCCCAGGGGGCCCAGGCCTGACGGGGTTTTTTGGGACCAAGGCCCGGTCCTCGATTCCTGCAGCTGCCACAAGGGACACCGGTGAGTTAAACACAAGTGTGTGTGCCGGCTGCACGTCTGGGGGCTAGAGTTCCCAGAGCCAGCTGAGCTCCGCGGGGGGGTCCGTCCCCTGGCTTCCGGTGGCGGCTTCCTGGTGGCCCACAGTCCTCTCCCTCTGTCTGTCTGTCTGTGCCCGCTGTCAGATGAGCCCCCTACTCCAGCTTGGCCTCCCCTGAACTAACCCCACATGCAGAGAACCTATTTCCAAATAGGAACGCACTCTGGGCACTGCAGTGACTCGAATGTCTTTTCAGGGGACACAGCTCAGCTCAGGAGCCCCTCCTGCGGGGCTTTGTGGGGGGGTTCGGAGGGGGCAGGAGGGCCGGCGGCCAGGCCTCTCCTCCGGGCAATCCTGGGACCCCCCTCCTCCCACCCCAACGCCCCCTGGACGGCCGGGGGGCCCCTCAGCCACACTGAGCCCGGCTCCCCGACCCTGCAGACTGGGAGATTGGGGAGGGGTTCAGTGTCCCCACCCGGTCCCTGAGGGCCCAGGAGCCTACAGGAGCTGCCTCCCCCCACCCGAAACAAGCAGCCCCCACAGACGGCCTTGGGCTCAGGGGCCGGAGCCCCCAGGATGGAGACCCCACCCCACTCAGCCCTCCTGAGCCCCAGGTGGGCCCTGGGGACATGGGGGAGCTGGACAGAAGGCACAGCTGCCCCCCATGCCCTCTGCAGCCCCCCAGGGACCAGCTCGGAGAGAAGGGCCTCCCAGCCGCAGCAGCTCACGCCAAGGAGGGGGCGTTCCGAGCAGCCCCTTGTGCTCAGGACCCTGCCCCGTCCCCGCAGCCTGCCCCGGACCCCAGCCCGGCCCTGAGCTGCAGACGTGAGACCAGGGCCGGGCCCGGGCGGGGCCTCGGAGGGGAGCCCCAACTGCAGCGGGGGCCCCCTCCCTCCTGCCTCTCCTCGGCCGTCCCCGTGGGCAGCCACAATCCTGGCCTCCCCGGGCCTGTCCTCCCGGGACCTTGAGCTGTCCCTGCCGGGCTGGGGGCAGGGAGCTCTCGGCCGCTCTGCTGTAAAGTGGCTCCAGCTGCCGCTTCTGTGAGATGCTCCCGGCCGTCAAGGCTGCACCGCTGAGATAATGCCGTGGGGTCGTTTGGAGGGCAAGCGCCAGGACACCCCAGCCCTCCCGCCGCCCCCCACTCTGCTCTCCGCTGGCGGCAGGTCAGGGGTGAGGAGCCCACCCCGAGGGCAGGCCTCCTGGGTGGGGGTCTAGCCCCTGCCCCCTCGCTGTGTGCCTTCAGGCAAATCCCTGCCCTCTCTGTGCCCATCTGCAAAGCAGGGGTGCGGGCCCCTAGGCAGAGGGTGGCTGCCTTCTGCCTGGCAGAGCCTGGGCCGCTCCTGTCCTCCGGCCTCTGACCTCTTGCTTCTGGGGACCCCCAAGAACGATGGTGAGGCTCAGGCCGACAGCCCTCCGAGAGCCTGGGTGTGGCAGGGCAGCGTGGCCAAGTGGGGGGACCCCAGGCCCCAAATACCCCAACACAGGCCCACCTGGGTTCCCTGTCACATCACCATCCTCCCTTCACCCAAGCCCACGGGACCCCACCCCTCATTCTTCTCCCAGAGCTGCAGTGCTCAGCCAGGGGTGACGGTGCCCCCAGGGACAAGGGGCCATGTCTGGACACATTCCTGGTTGTCACGATGGGGTAGGGGCAGCATCCAGGAGCAGCTCAGTGCCCTCCGTGCCCGGTAATGGCCACCTGCGGTCGAGGCCTTGGGGAGGACGAGCGGGCAGCCAGCACCCTCGGGGCCGCAGGCAGAGGACGGCCCCGCCCAGCACTTAGCCTGAGAGCCCCTAAAATAGACACAGGGCAGCCCAGGGGGTCCTCAGGGAGCCGCGGAGGCAGCTCGGAGCCACTCAGACGAGGGGCCGGGGAGCGGGGAGGGCAGCAGGATAGCCGCTAAGTGCTCGAGGATGAGTGCAAGGTCACCAGGCTGCACATGTGGGCAGCTGCAGGCCCTCACGCCCCCCACAGCACCACGCCTCCCCGTGCACCCCCGCTCAGAATTCCAACCGTGAGCCCCAAGTCGGAGCCCCCGTTCCCTTCCGCAAAGCCCAGGCCTTCCCTCATGCCACCCTACCTGTCCACCCTCTGATGCACCCCCTTTCACTCCCTGAGACCCCACCCAGGCCTGTGTGAAAGCTCTGCCCCACCCTGTGCTGTGCCGAGACCCCCACAGCCCTACACGTTCACCATGACACCCCACAGAAGGGGAAACCAAGGCAGGAGGGCAGCGAGGTGGCGGGGCCCTGGGTGCGGCCTGCGGCTCCCTTGCTGGGACCCTCCCCACCAGCCTCAACGTCCCGCGGCCACCACAGCCCCCGGGGGCCCTGTCTCCCATGGGCCGAGCCTCCCTGGCCAGGTGCTTCTGGAAGAGCCTCCCGGGGGGGCAGGGTCCCCTCCGCACCCTGTGCTTCCCAGGTGCAGGGGCTGCCCCTCCCACAGGCCAGGCCACTGTCCAGCCACGCGTGTGCCACGTGCCGAGGACACGGCTTGTCATGGCTGCAGAGGCCCATGCGCCCTTGGAGACGTCTGCCTGCGCCAGGGAGAGGGCTGAGGGGGGACAGCGGGTGCAGTGGGGCCAGCACAGACCCCCAGCCCACCCCCAGCCTCACCCAGCACCGCGCTGCAGCTCCAGACCAGCACCCGGGGGCTGAGCTGGGGTTAGCGGACAGGCCGGGGCATCCCCAGTGGAGCAAAATATCTTCCTTTTCCACACGTTCCTTGGTCGTAAATAAGCAGAACGTTACTGCTGTTCTCAAACAAGTCCAGGCCAAGCCCTGGGCCGCGTGAACCGCGTCACGTGAAGCTCGGCTCCCTCGTGCTGGCGTCCCCTCCCCGGGCAGATGGGTCGGGCGAGGCTGGGACCCTGGGGTGGCAGCCCCCACCCAGCCCTGAGCCCACCCGGCTGTGAAGGGACAGAGCTCAGCTGCTGGGGGGGGCTGCTGCCCTCTGACCCCAGGAGCTCTCAGTGCTGGGGCTACAGCTGGGGGCAGTGTGGGGGCCAAGGGCCATGGAGTGGGGTCACAGGAGGCCCAGGGAGGCCCCTGGTTCCACGGCTTGAGCCCTTTAGGTGACACTGCCTGGCCTCGGCATGCCCTCTCCCCAAAACCCCATGAGTCCTGTGCACTCAGTGTGGGGACCCCCAAGATCCCAGCAAGTCCCATGCATTCAGCCTGGGGACCCCTAAAACCCCGCAAGTCCTGTGCGCTCAGCCTGGGGACCCCCAGGAGCCCACGGAGTCAACTCCACCACCAGCCAAGGTGACTTTCTCCAGTGTTCTGAGACCCTGCCCCTGCCCGGGACCCCCATCCACCAAGTGACCAGAGGGTGGATTCTGTGGGGAGCCCAGGGGGCCCTCTGGGGGTTCGGGCTCCATGCTCAAGGCCAGCCCCTCACCCATGAGACATCCATGGCGAGGACAGGACCAAGGTGGGGCGGCTCCGGACCTGGGGGAGACAGTGCCCACCGCAGCCACCTCGGGTGGCCCCAAGCCCCAAGATGGAGCCACGTGCATTTTGGGTCCCTGCTGCCCTCCTGCCAGCCCCTTGAGGCAGGTAGGGGGCTCCTGGAGCTGGGGGTCCTTGATGCCTGGAGTGAGATGTGGGTTGAGCATCCCAGAGCCAACAAGTGGGGCAGGAAAGGACCCCACATCCAGGGGCTTGGCAAGGTGAGGGGCCCCCTTCCTCGGGGGTGGGGCCCCCGTTTCGCCCTCCTGCTCCCCACGCACCACCACCTCGT
Source organism: Bradypus variegatus (assembly GCA_004027775.1). Taxonomy (NCBI): domain Eukaryota; kingdom Metazoa; phylum Chordata; class Mammalia; order Pilosa; family Bradypodidae; genus Bradypus; species Bradypus variegatus. Next base: position 26,915 of record PVKY010000320.1, on the reverse strand, counting down.
CCACAAGGCCCCTGGGGGGGCTCCAGATGGATGGGAGTGGGAAACTGACCTGCACCCCCACTTCCAGGGAGTGGGGGCCATGCAGTTCGCAGCCCATGAGGGGGTCTGGGTCCCACCCCCACAGTGCAGCACCCCTGCATCGTGGGGAGCCGGCTTCGCCATGAAAGGAAGCACAGGCCACGCCTCCCTGACGCCAGGTGCCCCAGACTTATGGGAGACCCTTTCCTGGGCTGCCCCCACTCCTGCCACGGCCCCTGCACCCCTGGCCCTTGGCCTTCCTCGCTGACCCCTCCCACATCCCTGCCAGCCTGAATCTGGGTCACCCCGGCCTACAGGAGCTGGCTGGGGTCCTGTCCCTCGCTGACGTCAGTCCGTCTTCTCCCTCCCACCTCCTCCACCTCTCGGCCCAGTCCCAGCACCTCCTCCTCCAGGAAGCCCCCCCTGCCTCCCCAGCTCCCCCTGGGCCCCTTCTGCTGACCCCACAGTGGGCATCTCCCCTGGGTGTGGCCAAGGGTCCAGCCTGGCCCGAAACGCACCTCAATCCTTGCTGGACGAGGCACTGGGGGCCCTGTGGGGGGCAGAGCTGGGGTCCCTTGTGGAGGTGACATCAGGACCACTGCCCGAGCGCCAGGGGCCTCTGCTCCTGGGTGACACCTGGCCGGCCGGTGGGGACCCCACCCTGGAGACAGCCAGCTGGGGAGGGGACCAGAGACCCCGGCCAGAGGCTCCTACCTGGCCCCCTGCCCCGAGGGCTGGCCGGGGGTCTGGGAGCATGGGTGGGGGGCAACCAGAAGGACCGGGCTGGTGGGAAACGGGGGTCAGCTGCTCTCGAGCACGTGCTTTTCCTTTGTTGCTACAAATCGATGGAAGCAGCACAGTGCCGGAGCTGCGTGCTCCTAGGCCGCCGCTGGCCGGGGTTTAGGGGAGGGGGCCGGGCCGCCCGCGCTGCCCCTTGGCCCTGCGCCCGGCGGGTTTCCATGGTTTCTGTCCTTAGAGGAAGCGGTCGGCCCGCTGCCAAGTTCACAGAGAGTGGGGAGCGGGCAGAAGAGCCCAGAGGCTTCTGGGGCTTGTCAAGGACCCACGGTGGCCAGGCTCCACGAGGGGTTCTGCAGGGGGCTTCGGAGACCTCAGGGGGCAGGGCGGCAAGTGGGAGCATCCAGGGATGGGGTGGGGGCTGCCCTGAGCAGAGCCCCCGTTATCAGGGGAGTGGGTGTCTGGAGGCCGGGGCAGTGGGGTTTCCAGCAGGTTTGGTTCCAGCCCCGGGAGGCTGACGGGCTGGGTGGGGAGGGTGTCACCCAGTTTGTTCCGTTTTAAGGTCAGTGGGGAGTCACCCCCTCCCCACACCCCTGAGCCCCGGCCAGGGTGGGGCACAGATGGCCGTGTCACCTGGGAAGACAGTCTATGCCTGTGGCAACGGGTCCTCCTGCGAGGGTCCTGCAGGTCGGGGGCCCACTCACGCAGCCCCTCAGCCAAGCCAGGGGCTTCTCTGTGCTCCCCTAGGACCCCCAAGTGGGGGGTCTGCTCCCCACAGGTGCCCCCACTGTCCTGGCTCTCACCTACATCCTTGGCACCCTTTGGGCCTCCCAACACCCGCACACACCCAGGAAGTCGAGCCCCGTTCAGCCCCGGCCAGCTGCAGAGTGGACCTGGGGGGCTTCAGGGGGAGGGAGGCCCCTCCCTGCCTCAAGGGACTGGAGCCCCAGAGTGTGGGGGGCCGAGGGGAGGAGTGGGGGCAAGTAAAGCACCCCTCGTTTGGGGGTGTCTTGCTGTTGAGCTCCCAGTCCCTGCCCCACGTTGCTCCGCCCATATGCATCAGGTCACTGACACCCCCTCAAGGCCAGCTCTGCCCCTCCTGCCGCCTCCTCCAGGAAGGCCCCTAGCACTGCCACCTGGAACCCTGGCTCTGCCTCCACGGTCATTTGTCGGGGCTCCCGGGCTCTGCTGCACCCTCCTGGGCAGCCCCTGTGTGTCCCCTCTTCTGCCTTGGGCCAGGACGCACGTCACCGGGTTTAGGGCCCACTCGGACCATCCAGGACGGCCCTAAAGCCCCTTTCCCCAGGGACCTCCGCAAAGACCCTGCCCCAAATGAGGCCATTACGACGTTGTGCCCACACCTGGGGAACGGCCGCTGCCTGCCCCCCACCCCATCCTCCCAGCGCGGCCTCGTGGCTTCTGGGGCATGGCTCCCCCATTTTGTCCCCAGGACATTTGCTCATTGGTTACAAATGGGACTAAGGGCCGGGCTCTCGGGAGGCGGAGGGGACACTGCTGCCCTGTCAGGAGCTCGGCCAGTCCCCCTGCACTGGCCCATCCCCCACGGCAGCTCTGGGGGGCCCTGGGACTGACCTCTCCCACCTCTCCCTAAAGCAGCCACCGCCACATGGGGGGCTCCCGGGGGCAGGGCTGGAGCCTCTTCCGTCACCCCCCAGGCAGGCGGGGGATGCCGTGCTGACGAGACCCCCAGGCCAGCTCACCCAGGGGCCTTTGCTGGACGCCGCACCCAGCCTGGCCCGTCCCCTCCACCCATGGGGAGTCCTGGGAAGCGTCCCCGGGCCCTCCACTCGGGGCTGCTTGTCACTTACAAGGTCCCACGTTGTGTCGCCCTGACACACACGCAGACCCCAGAACTACCGCTGGTTTAAACGGATCCACCACCTCGGGGATGGTGGTACAAGTGATGACCTTTAACCCCGGGGCCGTGGACCCAACCAGGGCTCCCAGTGGGCAGTGGTCCTGCCGTCTCAGCTGCAGTGGGGCCTGCGTGGGGCGCGGCTGGAGGAGGAGGAAGGCCCTTCCCTGCGGCCCCTGAACGCCTGGGCTGATGAAGTCCGGTTGTGGGGCTTTGTCATGGCAGCTGCAGAGAAACAGACGCGCCACCAGCCCGGGCACCGCTGGGGTGTCGTCAGTGTGAGGACAGGGGACCCCCGGGGCAGGCCAGCCTCTCGTCCACACATGTCCCCCATGTCCCACCACCCACGTGGGGATGCGTGTGAATGGGGCGCACCAGCGGGAGCAAGGGAGCCCCCCGGGGCAGGCCCATCCCGGCCGCTGGGCCGCCTGCCCGACTGCGAACATGGTCCAGAGGTCTGAGCACACATGCAGCCATGACCCTGTGTGCCCACGGGGGCCCTCAGGTGGACACCTTCTAGCACATTCCACAAGCTCACCAGGGAGCCAAGACCACCGGGTGCCCTCGGCCCTGTGCCTCTCCCAGGGGCGTCCACCCTGTCTGCAGCCGCAGGGGGGGCCAGCTCTGAGCAGGACGCCCTCCCCTGGGGTCAGGCCGGGCCAGAACCTCTGAGGCCGCGGCACCGGATCTGGGCCTCGGCTGGCCGCTCAGCCCGGCGCGGGGACTGTTCTCTCCCTGGGCGGAGGCGGCCTGCAGAGGGAGAAAGTCCAAGCAACACACTCCAGACGTCCTCCGTGTCCCTCCCCGTCCTCCCTGCCCCTCAGGCCCGCGTCTGTCCTCTGCCGGGGCGGAAGCGAGGGGGCCTCTGAAGGTCGGCTCTGGCCAGCAGCACTGAGAACCCCTGTAGGGCACTTCCCAGTCCGCAGAGACCCCGATGCCCCCCCCACACACCTCTTGTGCCCAATCCCAGCTGTCCGGGGCAGCTGTGCCGCTGGGCGGAGAGAAAACCAGGCCTGGGCCCTTGAGGGTGGGGGGGTGGGTGCTCCCGAAGTGACCCGACGGCCAGGTGAGGAGGCCCCAGCCACCTGTCCACCGTGGCCATGTTGGAACCCAGCTGCTGGCAGCCTCTGAGCAGCCCCCACAGGATGCCAGGGAGGACGGGGCCGGGCAGGGGGACCTGGGGCTCCCGGCCCCGAGATGAAGCCGGGGAGGGGTCCAGGTCGTGTCCCCCGCTATGCCCTTTGCTGTCCGTCTGCCTGCTTGTTCGTCCCCCACGGGGTGACCGGGCGTAGCGCTGACCGGTGTCTGTCGGCCTGACCACCCTCCACCGCAGGTGAAGACGGCCCGGCTCTGAGGTGGTCACCTGCCGAGCCACAGGGCTGGAAGGGGCTGGGGGAGCGTCCTGTGCCCATCTGACCCCAGAAGGGCCGAGCCGAGCGTGGACGTGTCCCAGGTGGGGACAGGGCTGAGGGGCGCCCCTGACCCTCTCCCCAGGCGGCGGCTCCGTCTCGGGCCTCCCCCTCTCCCGTTCCTCCTTCCGCACCGGCGGGGAGGGGCGGGCGCAGCTGGGTGGGCGTCCTCCTCCCGGTTCTGGGTCTGCAGCGTGTCAGGGTGGGCCGAGGCCGCTCACCTCCTCCTGCACCGAGCGGACGCTGCACAGGACCAGGCTCCGGGGGCAGCGGGCGGCCCGGCCGGGGCCTCGGGGAGCACGGTGACGTGTACCCTGATGCTGTGCAGCTCACCCCACTCCCTCACACAGGGGGAGGGATGCGGGGTGCACCCCCACAGAGCCTCCACCGCTCAGGGAGGGCCCCCGGCACAGACGCACCCCACAGAGCACAGAGAGGACCCCCCAACACAGAGGACACCCCCTGGACAGCTGCCCCAGGCCCCGCTGGTCCCCCACCCCCCACGTCCACAGGTGAAGAGTCACTCGGCCATGGGGGTCTTGCTGACCGAGGGGTGTCCTGGCTGGGTGACTGGACAGCCGACCCCTGCAGCAGTGGGTGCCGAGTGCTGCATGGACGGGGGGCTGACAGTGGCTCCAGGGGATGCCCTGAAGGGCCCCGAGCTCAGCCACTGCCCCCACCCTGCTCCCCGCCTGGAACTTCTAGAACAGCCCTTCTCACCGCAGCAGCGCCCTGGTGGCCAGGACGGGGAGTCTCCAAAGACTAGACGGAAGAACAATGCAGAGTGGAGGGGGAAGATGGGGCGCCTGCTGTCCTCCAGCTCCAGGGTCGCAGTCACAGACCTAGAGCCCCCCACACCTGCTCACCCCCCCCCGGGGTCTCGGGCTGCGGAGCAGGGGCTGCACCTCTCGGAGCCACCAGGGACACTGAGTCACCAACTCCTGACCAAGGAGCAGACTCCAGTTGGGGGGGATCCCTGAAGGGAGGGGTCATGGCAGGGAGGGGCCCCCACACCTGTGTCGTCTGCAGGACACTCGGGTCCTGAGCCTACTGGGTGGCGTGGCCTCAGGCAAGCAGCAGAGCTGGGGTGAGACCGGGCCCCTGGCTCCCACCTCCCTCCAGCCCACCCCATGGACGCCCCGGTTTGCTGGAGGTGATCCCTGGGGAGTGGGTTGAATTGTGCCCTCCACGTCCTCACCCCCAACCCCTGTGCAAGTGACCTGAGGGGAAATGGCCGTTGCCGAGGGGATGGGCTGAGCTGAGGCCACACTGGGCGGGGGGGGCCGAGCCCATGACGGCCCCTTAGAGGAGCGTGCACAAGGGGGAGGCCACATGGAGGTGGGGGCTGTGGCTACAGGCCCAGGAGAACCCGGGACCCCCAGGAGCTGGGGAGGCAGGGGGTCCCCCCAGTGCCCCCGCAGGGAGTGGGCCCTGACACCTGGAGTTTGGACACTGCCCTCCAGACCTGGAGGACACAGTGCTGCTGTTTAAGCTGCCCGTGGTGGCCACTGGTCACATGGCCACAGGACACGCACAGCAAGGTCTCGGCCTGTCCGTCCCCCTCCCCCAGGCAGCGAGCAGCGCGTCCCCTGCCTCCCCTGTCACCCTGGAGGGTGGGTCACACAGGCCAGTGTTCACAACACTGCAGAGCCCACCAAGGATGAAGATAGTCAGCAACGAAGGAGTGGGTATGAGAGCACGGCAGGCTTCCTGGAGGAGGCAGGGTCTCGGACCACACAGCAGCCTGTGGCCCCAAGCCCGGCCCTGACCGGTGTCCCGTTAGGGCCCAATCACTAGGCCCTGGAGCTGGGGCCAGAGCCAGGCTCCCCAGCGACCCTTGCAGCTGGGACCAGGTGGTGCCCTCTGAGGGGAGCCCCAGGGGCCCCGAGAAACAGGGCCTGGGTGTCCATCCCCAGTTCCAGGAACCGTCCCTGCTGCCTCCTGGAACCATCCTGCTCCGTCAACCCGGTGGTTTATAGAATTAACCTGCTTAAATGCTAAACTCTTTCCACGTCCCAGTTACATCCTCGGCCCTCCTCGTGGGCTGAACTCTGCCTCCCCTTCCCCTAGCCCCGGGGGTCCCCCAGGGCCCAGCAGCATTGGGGGCTGTCGGGGTGTGGGGAGAGGGGCCTGGAGGCCCGAGCGCAGGCTCATCCTTGCCCCCGGGTCTGGCAGTAGCCTCGGGGGTCCCCTCCTCATGACTGCCCCCCAGCACCGCTGCCCAGATGAGCTGAACAGAGGCTGTCAGGGCAGTACCCCCATCGCGGGCTCTTCCTCGTGCCCCAGGAGTCCGGGGGCTGCACCACGGGAGAACACTTCTCTGCCGCCCAAACGAACCCCTTTCCTGAGCCCAGACGAGGGGGCCCGAGCCCACCCACGGCCCTTCATGTGCATGGAGGGGGCTGGCCCGGGGCCCCCGAGAGGCCAGACCCCCGTTTGAAGCAGCTTTTCACGTGATAAGGTGCTTCTGATCCACTGAAAGAACAGAAAATGACAGCGCTCCAGGCCCCCCGTCGGCATCATGTGGGCTTTAGGGGTCCGTGATGTACGCAGACTGCGCCTCATCCAGGCGTCTCCCACACCTGCCGACAGGTGGGAGTCACCTGCGATGTGCTGGGGGATGCGGCCATTTATATGGGCACAGCAGGTGCTAAAAATCTTACCAAGGTGATTTTATGCCGATAAAATGCAACCTACCGTGGATGCCACGCAGCCAACTGACTCAGAAAGTTTTCGGGGTCTTTGCCCAGCTCTTGTTCCTGTGGCCCCGAGGCCGCAGTTCCGCTGTGGTCTGACAAGCCGATTGCCTCCCGGTCCACCAACTGTCCCCACCGACCGTGGCATTAAGTCTGATATGCGATTCACTGTCCAATTCTCACCTCACAGGAGTTACAGGAATTCAACGGCAGCGTCTTCGGTCCGGGTCTGGCCTGCTGGCTGCAGTTGCAGAGCTGTGGGGCCCCCACCCCCCACACTTCCTGGGGGTGTCCTGCGGCCCGGCTTCCTCCGCCAGCCCAGCTCGCATCTCCCTCCCCGGTCCACTCTCTTTCTGCTCTTTTTATCATTGAGGAGAATTTTGCAGGCAGTGAGGTGCAAAGATAGGGGGTGCAGCGTACTGAATGTGGGGGGCTGAGTTTTGAGCAAATCTGTTTTCAGCAGCTTTATCGCAATATCATCAACTCGCTCCCAGTGACCTGCACGTATTTAACGTTTCGACATTCGCACAGGCCTGAGTCCGTTGCCTCCACCGAGAGAGCGAGCGCCCCTCACCTCGAAGTCCCTCGTGGCCTGTGGTGGCCCTGCTCCGTCCCCCCACCCCCGGCGACTGCTGATTTCTATTTCCTGGAATTACAGGTGAGTGGAATCAGGCAGTGGTTTTTTCTGGCCTCTCTCACCGGGGCTTTGGGATTGGTCTGTGCCGTGTGTGGCCCTCCTTCCTCCCTCGGCTGGGTGGTGGGCCACGGGGGGGAAATGCCACAGGAGCCCACCCACCCACCTGCCAATGAGCTTCGGGGCTGTTTCCGGCCGGTCATCACAGGTGCGGCTGACGTCACGCTCACGAGCAGGTCTCCGCACGTCTCACAGGCCTGGCAGCAGAGCGGCTGGGCTGCGTGGTGAATGCACACGAACGTTTCAAGAACCTGCCACTGTTTTCCTACGTGGCCGCTCCGTGCCCCTTCCAGGTCCTCCGTGTCCTCACCCACACTTGGTGTCATCAGGCTTTTTAATTTGTCATTCTAGTGGGATCCACTGGTTTTAGTTTCCATTCCTGTAATCGATGATGACGTTGAACATCTTTTTTTATGCCATTTGCCATCTGTATATCTTCTTTGATGACACCCCTGCTCCAATTGTTCGACCAGCTTCTAAATTGGGTAATTCATCTTTCACATTAATTTTAAGAATTATTTATGCATTCTGGATACAAGCCCTTTATGATATATATGTATCAGGAATATGTATTCCCAGTCTCTGGTTTGCTTTTTAATTTTCTTAAGGGCATCCTTTGATGAGCAGGTTTTAATTTGATGGAGCCTGCTTTATCATTTTTTTCTCTTGTGTTTATGTTTTTGTGTCATCCTGAAGAAGTATTTGCCAACACCAAGGTCACCAGGAGATTCTCCTGAAATCCCTTGTGGAAGCTCAGGGGGGTTTAGTTTTCATGAGAAAAAGTGATTTGTGTGAGGTGCTGGGTGAGCTGTGCTCATTCTCGCCCGTCTGGTTATCCAGCTTTCCCAGCGCCAGGAGCACCAGGGCAGTCCCCAAAAAACCCAGTCTTCCGATTGGAGGTTAACCAGTTGAATCCAATACTCATGTGGAAATGCAAGGAACACAACAGCTGAAATCACCAAAGAAGATTTGAGAAAGAAGAACAAAGCAACAGGGGAGCTGACCGCTCGGTCCCCTGGCAGGCTGCCTGTGTGTCTACCATCCGTCTGCGCTTCTTGAATTTCTCACACCTTTTTAGTTTTTCAGTTCAATGCAGAGATCTACACACTTTGTTAAACTGATTTCTACATATTTCTTGTTTCTTAGGATATCTTAAACGGAGTGTTTTCAAATTTGATTTTCCAATTGTTTCTGGCTGATTGTATGGTTTTGCACATTGCCCTGTGACCTTATTAGTTTTAGTTGCTTTTTTGGTTGGTTCCTTAAGATTTCCCACACAAACGATATGTCATCTCTGTATAGCAACTTTTACCTTTCCAAACTTTCTGCCTTGTGTTTCTTTTTCTTGCCTTATCATGTTGGCTGGAACCGCCAGGGCAGAGTGGAATCACAGGGCCAGAGGGGTCCTCTTTGCCTTGTCCCCAGTCTTGGGGGACAGCTTTCAGTCTTTCACCATTGAGGGTGACGTGAGCTGAGGGTTTCTGTAGATGCCCCAAGTTGAGGCAAGGAAGTTTCCTTCTATTCTTCGTTTGCTGAGAGTTTTTATCACAAACAGATACTGAATTTTGTCACAGGCTCTTTCAGCATCGATTGAACGAGCAAATGGTTCTTCTGCCTTTTTCTGTTGGTGTGGTGAGTGGCAGTGGTTGATTTTCAGATGTTAAACCATCAACACACTTGGTCATGTTGCATTATTATTCTTTTCATACACAGCGGGTTTTATTTGCTAATATTTTGTTAAGAGTGTTTGTGTCCACATTCTTGAGGAAAGCTGGACTGTATATTTTTCTTCATCAGCTTTTGTTAGCTGAGCCTCATAAAAGAGTTGGACAATGTTCCTTTTCTCTTATTTTCAGAAAGACTTTGCGTAAGCCTGATATCATTTCTTCCTTAAATGTGTGATAGAGTTCACAGGCAAAGTGATCTAGGCCTGTAATTTACTTTGGGGGAAGATTTTTGAAAACAAATTCAATGTCTCCTATAGATGTAGGGCTATTCATATTTTCTCTCTTCTTGAAGTTGTCAAGAGTTCGTAAATGGCATTTCTCAGTAATTTGTCCATTTCATCTATGTTGTCAAATTTATTGGTTTAGTTGTTCATGATATTCTCTTTTTACCCTTTCAATGTCTGTAGGCTTGGAAATGTGTTGTATCATCCTTTTATTATTGTTTATTGACTTTATGGTTCTTTCTGTGTATTGCGGGATTTTATTTGCTGCTATTTTGCTGGGAGTATTTGTGACTCTGTTTCGAGGGAGTCTTTTGTTCGGCCTTAGGTTGCCACAGTGGCTTCTGATGAGGCAGGTCCACTGGCAACAAATTCTCTTAGATTTTGTTATCTGAACTTGTCTTTTTTTTTCACCGTCAGCTCTGATGGGTACTTTTTCTAGATGTAGAATTCTGGCTTAACAACTGCCTTCCTTTCGGCACACTGGAGAGGCCCTTCTGTTGTCTTCTGCCACCACAGTTTCTTGTGAGAAGTCAGGGGGATTTCAAATCACTGTTTCCCTGGACGTAACGTGTTGTTTTTCAACAGCTGCTCTCAAGACCGTCTCCTTATCTTTGCGTTTCAGCAGTTTGACTAAGATGTGCTCAGCTGTGGCTTCCTCTGTGTGGCTCCCACTTGGGGCTCCTCGAGTGTCTTGGATCTATGGGTGTATGTTTTCTGCCAAATATGGGAAACCCTTGGCACTATTTCCTGAACTGCCTTTTCTGCTCCGTTCTCTCTCCTCTGCTCCCGGACTCCGACGACGTTTGCATCAGATGCCAGAATGCACGCGGCTCTGAAACGCCGTTTCCAGCCTCCCGCTTCCCCTCCAGGTCTTCAGCAGCTACTCCTCACTAGGAGTCTCCGTCCCATTGGCCCCACAACGGGCTCCACGCGGGTGACCCCTCCCCGGGCAGCTCAGGTGCCCACGCTCCCAACAGCCCATGGGGGCAGGGGCTGCACCTGTGCCTGGCTGCCTGGCCAAGGCCGCTCACCTGTTGATGCCCACATCCTCCTGGAGGTCCCAGCCCCGCTGTCCAGCGCTGGTGTCCTCTCCCGACCCGGTCAGGCCTGGTTTTGTGTCTCCGGCCACTGGGATCACACTGGATCTGAGGGTGGGACCACTTCTCTCAGATTCCCCCTGGAGCCAGGCACCCAGACCTGGAGAGACACACACCCAGGGGCCCTTGGGGTGTGGCCCCTTCCAGAGGGACCACTCCTGCTTCCCTGTCCACAGGGAGAAGATAAGAGGGGAGCCTTTTTTTAACTTCTTTTTTATTGTGGTACAAATATACACACCATTAAATTTATCATTTTAACCATTTTTAAGTGTGCAGTTCAGTGACATTAAGTCGTTTCACCACACTCTGCAGCCTCTATCCACTTCCAGAGCACGTCACCGCCCCAAGCAGAAGCTCTGCCCCGGGAAGCAGCGCCGCGGCCCCAGCCCTGGCCCCTGGAAACCTCAGATCTGCTCTGACTGTTCACAGTTGCCTGTTCTAGGTGCCTCGTAAAAGTGCAATCACGGCGTCTGCCCCCGCGTCTGGCTTACTTTGCACAGCACGGCAGAGGATCTTCCGCGCGGACCTGCTCTCATCCATCCCAGGGGACGGCAGGTGCCGATGGCCACGTTGGGTGGGACAGCCAGAGCCTGCAGAGGCCCCCAGAGGCCCCCGGGGGATGGGCAGGCAGCCCCCAGACCCCAGCATGAAGGGCACCTGTCTATCCGTAGAGCCTGCGCCACACCCCGAGTCCGCCTGCCTGTGACAGGGTCTCCTCTGCTGCCTCAGCTCCGTAGAAAGGCATCAGGACAGGCCACAGACCCAGGGAAGTTAGGGCTCCAGCCTTCCCGGCAGCCGCCTCTGAGCTCCACAGCTGCTCTCTGGCCGGGGCAGGGCGGGAGCTGAGGAGGCTGTGTCCCCAGCCCTGGACCCTGGCAGGGGCACTGCCCCCTCACCCCCTCCTGGATGGCCCGAGATCTCCACGGGCCCAGCCTGGCAGGCACTGCCTGTTTCCTGACGGGGAAAGGGAAGGGTTTGATGAGGGTCTCGAGAACCCAAGAGGGACCCCCAAGGGGTAGAACTCCCAGCACAGACTCAAGGGCCCCAAAACTACACCCAGCACAAGCTCAGCTCCAGTGGCGGCCTGCTCTGGACTCGGGGCTGTCCACACCACCTGAGCCTCTGAATGGCCCAGCTTTCCCTGACTGTCCCCCAAGTCTTCACCCCCTAAATGTACCTCATTGAGGCCTGATCCCACCTAGCTCCACGAGGCCTGAATGTGGGCCTCTAAGTTAATGCAGATGCCCCCTGGGATGGCCGGGGCTGTGGCAGCTTGGCTCAGCAGCTGAGGCCTGCAGGCACGTGCTCATGACCTTGGCGCCCATCCCCAGCTCTGCAGCGCAACCCCCTCACCCCAGCACCATCCCAAAGCCCTTTCCCCACCTTCCTGTAAACTCTGACCCAGGCCAGGACCAGAAATTGACTCACACTAACATGTCAATGGTTAACACGGCTCCACAGCCAGCCCCTCCCAGAAGGTGGGGGGACAATGCTTAACCCAAAATGCTAAGGGTGGGGCGTGGGTCATTGTGCAGGGCAGATGACAGGTGAGTGGGGGGCCTACGGCCATGTGACCCTAGCACCCACTCCCCTCCCAGGGCCGTGTGTCCAGCTGGGTTGCAGCCCCTCCTGGAGATAGTGGGGCCCAGTGTGGGAGGGCCGGGGGCTGGGGGAGGGCACCAGGGGCAACCAGCCTGCAGGTTCTGGGGCAGGATGGGGGCAACTTCCTCCACAGCCCATCCAGGCCAGACCCCACGGCAGGAAGGATGGGGGGTGACACCTGCTGCTCTGGAGCCTGAGGCTGGGGGTACAGGATAGAAAACGGGGCGCCTGCTGCACGCAGCCTTGTGAACTTGTGCTCACGGCGGGGCGGGGGGCAAAGCCCACCTCTCAGATTTGAGGGAGAGTGGGGGGCACCTGAAGGGAGCAGGAGACGGATGCATGGAGTCTGGAGGGAAAGTGGGGTCCAGAGAGGAGAGAAACAGGTGCAAGCTTGTGCCCATGAGGAAGACCCTGCAGAAGCCCTGGGCCTGCCCGCTCCTGGCCGTGGGGGACGCCCCCCAACCCCAGCCTGGCACCCCGCTGTGTTCCCGGCACAATCTCCGCCCAGGAGTCTTGGGCACATCCCTGAAACCCCATCCTCGGCTCTGTGGCCTGGGGGTTCTCTCTTGCCCCACACCTCCTCAGCCTGTCCTCTGGCCCCGCCCAGCCCGGCAGGTTCCGTCTCTCTTTGCTCTGGACAGACAAGCTTGTCCAGGCCCACCGAGGAGGTGGCTACACCGGGACAGAGGCTCCCGGCCCAGCTTACGGGTCCCGGCCCCTTGGCGTAGAGCCCGGTGTGGGGGCCTCAGCCACCTCTGGGGCCCCTGTGCCCGGGACGCTGATGAAGCCTCCAGAGCCAGGGCTGAAGCACCCCCAGTTCCTGCAGAGCCCGGGGGGCCGGGATGGACCAGGACAAAGAGGAAGATGCTGCCCCCGGCTCAGGCCTGGCCGTGCCCCACCCCCCGGCATCCTGCGGCACTGCCCCCGCCCCCACCCCCAGGAGCGCCTGGGTGGGGGTGGGAGGGGCGGGGCGGGCCGTGGACAGGGCCCCCATGCACACTCAGCCCCCTCCGCCCCGACCTCCAGGACACCTTGGCTGGTGCCCCCCGTGCCGCCCTCCCGGGATGCAGGCTGAGAGGAGCCCGGCAGCAGGGGGCCCAGGGCCAAGCGTGGTGGCCCACGGCGGGGGGACGAGCCCCTCGCTGAGCCACCCCTGCCCACCGCCCGGGCACGCCGCGAGGGTGTGTTTTCGGGAACCGGTGGCTGCTGGGGTGCGGGCCGCCTTGCTCAGCCCCGGGGCTCCCTGAGGATCTCACTTCCGACTTTGGCAGGGTCGGGCTGTTCCCGGGGCCGGGGGGCAGGAATGCAGGGAACGGGGCCTTCCTGCGGACGCCCGCAGGCTCTCCTCGCTGAGGGCTCTGACCCTCCTGTCTGATGTGTGGCTGTGCAGCTGGTCCAGGCCCGGGGTCTGGGTGGACATGGTGTCCCTGTGCATCCAGGGGTGGGGGTCACGCGGCATCTGGGGCTCCCCAGGGGCCGCATGTCCACCCTCGAAGCTGAGCCGCCCCAGGGGCAGGGTGGGGGCTGACCTCCCTGCTCCATCGGCGGTGGCGCCTGGGGCGCGCCGGGGCAGCTCTGGAGCCCGCTCGATGGGAGATTCTGCCCACGTGGCGGCTGCTTTCCTGGCAGGAAGGTGGCCTCGGGCACAGTCATGGGGTGCCAGGGTCACCGCGTCTGCAGGCCAAGGCGTGGACGGCCAGTGGGTGCTGCGGGGGCCACCTGAGCCCCAGCCCGGCCCAGCTCTGTGGGGCCAGCGGCTTGACTCCAGGCAGTGTCCTCCCCGTGCAGCGGTGTGGGGACGGGGTGTCAAGTGGAACCAGCGGAGCAGACGCCCCTCACACTGGAGATGTAAGGGGTTGGGGACCCCTGGCCTCCCAGGGCTGACCACAGACAGGCAGCTCCGTGGGCAGCTGACTCGGGGCCCTGGGGCCACTGTGGCTGGGGAGGCTGAGGCTGGGGGTGGGGGTGGCCTCCGGACGGACAGACGGGCTGACCTTTGTCACAGCCAGGAGGGGCCACCCTCAGGAAGACTGTTCAAATATTTGTCAACTGACAACTAGACCCAGTTGACCGTGAAGATAAAGGAAACAACTGATGTGTGTGTGTATTGGGGGGTGGGGAGCCCCGGCCTCCTGGTGCCGCCACCCTGCCCCAGCCCCCACTGGCCAGCCCCCAACAGAGCAGCACTGAGGGAAAACAAGTTGTAAACTGGGGGCCACCCCCCAAAGGCAGAGCAGCAGCCCTCAGACACCCTGTCGCCGCCCCAGGGCCTCTGCACACGCTGCTCCGGGACCCCCTGGTTGTCGTCTCGGTGGCCGGTCCCCCTGGTGAGCCTGCTCCAGCCTGAGCCGCCCTCCTGGCCCCCGTGCAGCCCCCGCTGAGGCCTTGCGTCTGTGTGGTCACCTGCGGGTCCAGCGCCAGCACCAAGGTCTGGGGAAGGTGGGGTTCGCAGGCCCCACACTCTGGGGACCCCCCTGGAAGCAAGTGCGGTGGCCTGTTCTGGGCCTGCAGCTCCAGGCAGGTACCCCCCCCCGGCTCCCCCCGCCTGGTGAGGGGCTTGGGGGTGAGCAGGAGGCTCTGTGGGGGGATCCCGGATCTGTGCGGAGGGGCCCCTCTAAGAAAGGACCCATGGAGGCCGGGGTCTCTCGTCTGCCCGGGCAGAGCCTTCCCACAGGCACCCCAGGCCTGGGCTGCAGCTCCCCGTCTCCTCATGACGGGACTGCCTCAGTGCCTCCCACCTTGGGGCGTTCTGGGGGGGCTGCCTGGTGTGCACCCTGCACTGTGCCCTGTCTCTGCTGCAAACCAGGGGCCTGCACCCCCAGAACAAGGCTGAGATGTGGCACCCGACCCCCACTAGTCCACTGAGGAGGCCCCACCCCAGCCACCCTCGATTCCCACGGATCACCCTGCCCCAGAGCCCCCCAAGGAACAGATGAGAGACCCCGTGGGGGGTAGCTGAAGGCCCACCTGCCAAGGCTCTGCCCTCTGACCCCGGCCCCCATAGGGGCAGGGAGGGTCCCGCAAAACCACCTCCCCATGGCGCAGGCCTGAGCCAGGCCCTGGGCCACGTGCTGCCCCAGGGGTGGCCGCAGAGGGCAGGGAGGGTGAGCTCCACAGAGCCGGCCTCGGGGGCACCGAGACACCGTCCAAACGGCCGCGTAAAACGGAGCCACCCTGCTCTAAGCTCCAGTCACTTGGTGTGGAAACTTTCACTAGTTTGTTAAGTTGAAACTCGAGAATGAGACCCAGAAGGTCACACACTCCCGGAAGGGGAATCCTCCTCTGTGCACCCCTGCCCCGGCACAGCTGGGGGGGCCATGGGTCCCCCAATTCCTTCAAATGCAAGCAGAAGTACCGTCCCCCAGCCACCCAGTATTTATTTACGCCTACTGCAAGCCGGGCACCAGGTGAGGGGGCAAAGGACCTCACCTGCTCGCTCCCGCCAGCATCCTGTGCTGCAAAGCCTGGGGCGGGGTGGGGGGTGGCGAGGGGGTTCTTTGAGGAGTGGAGGTCTGGAAACTTCCCCTGCCTGGGCTTCTGATTTCCGGGGGCTCAAAGGCCCAGGCCACACCCTGCTGTCCTTCTCCCCAGCCCAAAGGGACCCAGGCAGCCTGGGCCTCCCAGCCTGGGGCTCGGGGGGGTTGGGGAAACAGCTCGCATGCACGGGGGCAGGCGCCCTCCCGTGATCCCAGCTCCACACCCCCTTCCCCGGCATCTGCTGACCCCTACTCCGCACCGAGACCCCTGGAACTTGGCAGGCACGGCTTCCTGCCAGCATCTGGGGTCCCCGGAGCCGCCGCGGGTGTGAGATCCCCAGGGCATGGCGCCCGGCCCCCTCCCCGCCACCCGCGCCTCCTGTGGCTTGCCAGGTGGGGTGCAGGACGCCCAGTCCGTATTTCAGCCACGAAGGAATAACTTTTAGCACGAGTGCGTCCTCATCACCACACAGGACACCGACGCTAAAACTCACTCGGTCACAGCTGCAGTTCAGATGTAACTGGTGACCTGCGCTTTTAGTTGCTGAACCTGGAGCCCCCACCCCAAGGCCCCTGCAAGCAAAGGCAGGTGGGCGGGCGGGCGAGTCAGGCCCCCGTGGCTGGGGAGGCCGGGGCGGGGACCACGCAGGGTGGGAGGGCGGCAGACACAGCCGTCCTGTCTCAAATGCTCCCAGGCTGCTTCTGCGAGAAACCACGACAAAGGAGCCCATGGCGTCTACAAACTCTCAGGAGGGGACTGCCACGGGGGACCCCAGCTTCCATACACAGCACAGACGAGGCACCCCGAGTCCAGGGAGAACTCGGTAACTCGGGAAAGCCTCTCCTCGAGCTGGCGGCTTTGGGGTGGGGGAAAGGGCGTTGGCAGGGGCTGCGGGAGGGGCAGGCACGAGCCTGGGAGTGAGGTGCCCATCACCAGTGGCATCCCAGCCCAGGCAAAGGCCCACGCTGGGCCCGCCCGCAAGGGATGCCACGTGCAGAGCCAGCCCTGCATGGGGAGCACCCGGGAGCCCACTGTCCAGGCAGCGGCGGCCGGGCTGGGCTCCTTGGCAATGGAGGATGTGATGTGGCTCCTGGCTCGCAGCTGCCCACATGGCACCAGGATGCCAGGGCCAGATGGGAGGATGTGGTCCCACGGGACATCAGACAGCCCCTATAGCGGGGGCCAGGGATGTGAGAAGGGACCCCCATCCTGGGCACCCCCCACCCCAAGGGTGCAAGGTGGCTCGTAGAGGTGGGGGACACGGAAATGGAGTCTCAGCCTGCGTCAGGCCCAGGGGCCCCCCTGCGAGGTACGTGCTCCCACGGACCCCAGGGGCCCTGAGCCTCCCTGGGGGGTGGAGCCAGCATGGGATCCAGAGCAGGGATCCTACTCCTGTCCCCGGAGGAGCACCTGCCACACCTGCTTGGGGCCCAGCTCACGCCCATCTGCTCACCTGCCCCCGGCCCTGCCCCTCTGAGCCTTGGCCCCCGGCTCCAGGTGGCTCCAGGTGGCTCCAGGTGGCGGGCGCCAGGCACTCAGCCACTAAGTGTTTCCTGACCCCACACCCACCTGGGGACACAGCACATATGACGAGGCCGCCACAGGAAGCCGCGAGGCCTGGAGAGGAGGGAGGGTACAGGGGCCTTGGCGCGGGGGCCTGCGGGGGCGCAGGTTGGGGCTCGGGCAGAGTGGCCGGCAGGTCTGAGGGGCACTTGGGAGGAGAGGCGGGAGACGGCCCCTGGAGCCGGGTGCCACCAGCTTGGCAAGGCCGTGGGCCCAGCCTGGCACCTCAGGGGTCGCTGGGGTTTCAGGAGGAAGAGACTGGGTGGGAGTGGGGGGTGACAGGGCAGCAGGAACAGGGGAGACCCGGCTGACAGTGGAGTGAGGGGCCCTGGGGGCTCCCAGCTGCCGGGGTGGACGGCAGCATCCAGGGCAGAGCAGGGGGCAGTGGCCACAGGACAGGAGGGGCTGGGGGTGCCCAAGCTTGGACACTACCCACAGGCTGAGGTGGGGGGCCTCTAGCCAATGGGGTGCCCCCCCAAGGGGTCTTGTTTTCACTTCCTGGCTGTGGGACTAACGGGCCATTTGTCGCCTCCGCCCTCACCCCACAGCTCCTGCCCTTAAGCCACGAAGACAGAGAGGAAACAGCAAAAGGCAGAGCCAACTACTCCAGAGTCCCCGAGGTTTTGAAAAAACACAACTGAGCACCCTGCGCAGTTTAATTAAAGGGTGTTAATGCTAATTTCCAAGCGTCCTGGGCTGTGTCTGTTTTTAAAATCGCTGCGGCTGGGAACGGATGAGGGCTCCGCTGCCTTCGGGGCAAGCTTGTCACCTTGCGCCATGCTTCTATCTGGCTCTCGTGTCCTCCCCGACCCGGGTCCCCCTGCCCGGACCTGAGGGGGCCTCCCACTCTCCAGCTTCATCTGGAGCAGGACTGAGGCCAGCGCAGGGTGTGCGGCCATCTTGGCACCGGTGTCTGAGCACAGGACCACACATGCCAGGCCCAGGGGACATGGAGCCTTCCGGCAGGTTCTCTGCCCGTGGAGCAGAAGGTGGGGGAGGAGGTCTCCGTTCAAGACCCAAAGGTGAAAATGCATCTCCAGGTGTCCACCTGCTCCCCCGCCACCCCCCACCCCCCCGTAAACGGGCCCGGACTCTGCAGGCTGTGTCCTGTGTCCGGTTACAGAATCTTTCTCCAAAAACAATGTTTCTTTAAAACCCGGGGTCCTCTCCCTTCTGCAGACATCTGGAGGACAGCGTGACGGGAGGGTGACCGCCTTGGCGTCTTGTACTGCAGGGCCTGCGGGAACCCCTTCCTGCCCTCCTCTGGCTCGGTGCCCTCTCCCACCTGCCGCAGCGCCTTGGCGAGGGAGGAGAGCCCCCTGCCCCGGCTATCTCGGCTCCTCATGCTTCCCTCGTCTGACTCGAGGATATCCTGGTGGCCCTCCTCCCGCCGGAATGAGGCACCAGGGACACAGGTAGGGCCGGCCCAGTCACTGCCAAACCTCAGCTCCACCCAGGGCTTGGGGCACTGTGGACCCCACTTACTACATGCCCAGCAAATTACCGACGGCCCCCAGCTAGAACCAAGCTTGAGCTTCACCTTGACTTCCAGTAAGGGGAGGTTTGAGACAAGGATCAGGGGTTCCTGGCGACCCCTGCCTAGGGCAGGACCCCATCGTGGCTTTGCGTGGGTCCCCCCTGCCCGAGCTTCCCTGGGGGGCTGTGCCTGAGACCTGAGCCCTCCCAGGTCCACTTCCTCGGGCCGAGGCCTAACGGCTCCTGGAGGACCTAACCACCAGCCAAGCTCCCCCACCGCTGAGCAGTAGCACGAACACAGTGTAAATGTTTTCCTTTTCGTGGAAACTTTGCATACACGAGAAGAGGTGCCGCTGAGTGGCCAGTGGCCTGGGTGGGAAGCCCTGGGCCAGGCACCCGGTTGCCTCTGCTCCCAGCTCCGCCCTCCCCCTGGGGCCAGGTGCCTTTCCCGGGCAGGAGCGGTGCGAGGGCCTCACCTTTTCCTCTGCAGACACCCAAGCTGTCAGAAGCTCCCCCTTCCCTGCAGCTCTTCTACGCAGGTGGGGAAACTGAGGCTGACAGCAGCCTGGCCAGAGTCTCACCAGGTCTGGTGGTCCCCAGGTGGGAGCTCAGCTCCAGCCCTGGCCACCTGCTCACCTGTGTACTAGCCAGGCCCGGAGGCCCTGAAGCTGCTGTGTGAGACCCAGCCCCCACTCCACATCCAGAGGAGGGGTCCTGCCGAGCCCCTCACTGGCCGTACTCTGGGCAGACATAGCCTCTGGGGTCTGCAGCTTGCTCCTCCGTGGGTTGGGTGGATGATGGGATAGCTGTGGGACTGGGAAGTGAAAAGTCTTCCAGAAACTCTGCTCCAGGGACCCCCAGGGAGAGAAGTGGGGGAGAAGGCCTCTGCTGAGACCTGGGTGGGCAGTGGGTGACCCTCCCTAGCTGGGTGTCTGTGCTCTCAGGGGCCCAGAACCGCGAACTCTCTTTGGGGTTGGCACCCCTTCCCCGTGCCCAGGGCGGGGTCGGGGCCCCCTCCTCGAGTTGCGGCTGCCCAGCTGGGGGGAGGAGGTCCAGGAGGATTGCCATCCCGCGCCCCTGGAGCAGAGCTTTCGGGGAGTCCGTGTGAGAATGGGGGTGGGGGGCGGGGGTGGGGATGTGGGGTGCTGGAGGGCCTTTCGGCTCCCCCAGGATCCCCACCCAGAAGGAGGCTGGACACGAGGGGACAAGTTCCCAGAATCGGCCCGAGTGTGCGGGTGGGGGAGGGGATGCGGGAGCGCCCCGAATCACTCCCACGGACACTCGGCCCACCCCCGCGCACCGGCACGCGCGCTCTGTCACGCCCAGGACACACACACTGAGTGGGGGGGCACGCAGCTTCACGGTCACGGCCGCGGCGCGCCTCCCACGCCCGCCCGGCCCCACCCTCGGCCGACCCCGGCCTGCGTCGCGAGGGGGTGCAGCGCCGGGCGGCGGGGAGGGGGAGGGACGCGGCCTCGGCCGCTCGGCTAGCCCCACAGGCGGAGGCGGGGAAGGACGAGGCGCTCCCCCCCGCCGAGCCTCGCCGCGAGCGCCCCCTGCCGCTCTGCGCGCCCCGGGGGTGCCCGGGGAGGGGGTGCGGGGGGCGCGGGAGGGGACGGGCCCCGCCCTTCCGGACTCGAGGGCGGGGCGGGGCGCGTGGGGGATGGGCGGCGCGAGCGCCCGCGTCCTGGGTCGGAGGGGCCGCCCCTCCCCAGCGCCCCGCTCCCGGGTCCCCCCGGGGTGCCCCCGGCGCGCCCACGCCTCCCCCGCGCGCTCGCCCCGCCCCCGGCACAGCCCCTCCCCCGCCGCCGCCGCCGCCGCCCGGGCTCACTCCGAAGTTTCCTGCGCGGCGCGCGGACGGGCTCGGGGCTCGCTCGCCGCCACCCGGTCCCCGGCCCACGCCCCTGCCCGGTCCGCGCTCCCCTCCCCCGGCCCGTGCCCCCCGGCCCACCTCGTCCGTCCGCCCACCGCACCCCTCGGTGCCTGGGCCGCCGCCGCGCCGGGCGAGCCGGAGCGGGAGCCGGAGCGGGCGCCGGGGCCGCCGGGCGGGGAGCGGGGCGCCGGGCGGGGGGCGCTCGCCGTGAGGCCGGGGACGTCCCGGGGACCGCGCCGCCTGGGCGATGCCCGCGGGGACGCCGCCAGCCGCCGGAGCGAGGTGAGACGCGGCAGGGACGCGCGCCCCCCCGGCGCGCCCGGGACCCCCTTCCACTGGAACGGGCCCCGTGGGGTCCTCCGCTCCCGCTTCGATGGTGGGGGAAGGGCGCCAGCCCTCGGCGGCGGGGCCCGGGCCGGGCAGGGGCGCGTTTGTTTCCCGTAAGAAGAGACAAAGGCACCCCGGCGGCCGCGGCTGTTCCCGCAGCTCTGCTGCGCCCGGGCGGGGGGTGTCGTCAGAGGGGCCGGGTCAGCGCGCCTGTCCCCGCAGGTGCTGCCCGCCGCCACCATGACCGAGGGCGCGCAGGCTGCCGACGAGGTCCGGGTGCCCCTGGGCGCGCCGCCCCCGGGCCCTGCGGCGGCGGTGGGGGCGTCTCCGACGAGTCCCGGGGCTCCAGGGCGCGCGGCGGAGCGTGGGTCCGGGCCCGAGACCGGCGGCGGCGGCGGCAGCCGCGCGTCGCCCCCCGAGAGCCCTGCGACCGAGCGCGCTGCGGAGCTGGGCGCCGACGAGGAGCAGCCGGTCCCGTACCCGGCGCTGGCGGCCACCGTCTTCTTCTGCCTCGGGCAGACCACGCGGCCGCGCAGCTGGTGTCTCCGGCTGGTCTGTAACCCATATCCTTTCCGGGCCGGGGCCGGGCGCGGGATCCCTGCGCGTCCGAGCTGCGCACCTGGGCTAGCTGGACCCGGCGCGGACCGGGCCCGCAGGGGCGCTGGGCGGGGACGGGAGGGCAGCGCCCCGCCGAGGCTGGGGGTTCCCGGGCCGGGCTTCGGGGGGCAGCGGGTTGCCTTTCCCGATCTGGATGGGGTGTCGCTACACCAACGCAACGCCCATGGTTTTTCAGCTCAACTCTGGACTGGCGAGGTGAGAGAAGTGGGGAGGTGAGAGAGGGCAGTCGCTGGGTGCGGAGGGGAGTGCAGTCAGTGACCCCCTGCGCACGGTGGATGGAGGCCCCCGGGGGTGGGAGGGGAGTACCCTCTGGACTGACTGGGTGTCCACCCCGAGGGGGCCCTCCCTGGGAAGTGGCCGGCCAGAAAGCAGGACACTAACGGGGAGCAAAGTTTCCAGCGTGCGCCGTGTGACCGAGCTCTGCAGGAGACCCAGGGCTCCCGGCTCCTCTCCGCTGAGAGCAGTGACGTTGGTGTTGAACCCGCTTTTCCAGGCTGAACTTGGATTTAAGTCATGCGCAGCTGGGGCTGGGGGTGGGGGGCAGGGAGGCAGCCGGCACCGTGGGAGCAGTTCCTAGTGCCCTGTCCCTTCTGTGGCTGGAGAGGAAGGGGCTGTCCTCTCTGCTCCTCGTGAGACAGGCAGACAGACTTTCAGAGACGCTTCCAGGGCCGGGCTGAGTGGGGGCCGTCTCTGGCACGCAGGCGGGGGGCAGCTGGCCTGCCCCTCCTCCCCCCGCCGGCGGCCTCTGGGGACTGTCTCCCGCAGGGCTGGTTCTCCCTGTGCTGTGTCTGTGTCCCCGCTGGTGTCCCCACCGGCCTGGCCTGGCAGCGGGTGGCTCGGCTGTGGGTGCATCCCCTCCTGCTTTGCCGCCCTGCCTACCCCCCCAGTGGGCCCTGGTTTTAGGGGAGAAGGTGACAGTGGCGAGGACGCAGCGCATGTAAACTTTCGCTGTTGCAGTTGGGGAGGAAGAGAGAAGCGAAGATGAGATACGCGTGTATATATTTTTCTACGTGGTGTATTGAACTGTATAAACATAAGGCATGGAAGGGGATCTGTACAAAAAAAAAAATAAAAGCCCATGTTTTTCTTTTCTCAAATCCAAACACCCGGGGAGTCAGTCTCATCTTGGGCTTGTGCAGGAGGTCGCCGAGGGGCGGTGGCCCGGGGTCTGTGTGTGCCCTGGTGGCATGTGGGCAGGGGTCTGCGGCACTGGGCTTGGCTCCCGGGCGCAGGGGTGAGCCTGGCCTGGCCACGTGGCAGTGGGATGCTTTTCTCTCTGGAACCGAGACCCCGAAAGGCCCTGCCACATCGTCTGGGAGGAGAGGGTGCCACGGCGGGGTGCTCGTCTGACTGCATCTCTGCCTGCCGCATCGGGGGAGCCTCTGAACTCCGGCCACATCCCCGAGGACTTGTGGCTTGTCTGTGTGGCTCTGGGCAGGGGAGGGTCTGAGGGGGCAGCACAAGCCGAGGGGCGTGGAGCTGGCAAGGCCATGTGGGTGGCACCCCTTGTCCCCAGCTCCTTCACAACTGGGGAAGGATGCCATTGTCCACCGAGTTTTGCTGCAGGGGGACACGGGCATTGCTGATTGTTGTGGAGAAGGCTGGGGTATGCCAGAAAGTTCTCTGCACCCCCTGGTGTTGGCAGGGTGCCCCAAGGTGGCCAAGGGCTGCTGTGGGGCCAGCTGTGTCCCCCATCTCCTGCCCACTCACAGCGTCCCTGCGGGGTGCCTGCCACGCGCTTGGCCACGCACCCAACTTCCTAGCCATCAGCCCCTCTCGAAGGACTGACTCCCCGGACCCCTGTGCTGCTGCCCGCTGGGGATACGAGGCCTCTGGCTTCCAGGATGACTTTGCTCCCCGACCTGCAGAGCCCCTGCACCCATTCAGTGGGGCAGGGGTGGGTGCGGCCTTCGGCATGTGCTGAGCCCCGCATGGGGACTGAGTCCGACTGCAGGAGAATCTGAAATCAGCTGGCACCCCCAGACAGGTGTGGGGGGATCGGCTTCCCGGGGAAGCCCGTGTGGGCTGCCAAGGAGACTTGCCAGAGCTCTTGAGATTCCTGGGAGCCAGGAGGGAGCGGCTTTGGGGTGAGGGGGCAGCAGCCGGCAGCCTGCAGCTGGAGGGGGCTTCCCAGGGACATGGGCCTCACCCTTTGCACCCTCGGGGCTGCTTCGGGAACCCACACTCAAGCACCTGCCCGCTCCTGGGAGGTGGGCACGTTCCCAGCCAGTACCGGCCGTGCCCACCCCCAAGCCGGGCTTCCATCGGCAGCTGGAATGCAGCGGGTGGGGAGGGGGCTTCTTTAAGGCCCCGAGTTTTCTGGAATGCCCACGTAGATGGCCTCTGCACAAACACGTGCGTCCCGACGTTGCCTCGAGGTTCCTTCGGCGAGGCGCAGAGGCGTCTCCGAGGACGGCCTCATCCGATCGATTTACTTTGCTTTTTAGAAATACAATTGTGCTGGGACTTTCTGGGTGAGGGCTGTCTCCTACACAGGTTTATTTATAGAGGGAGGTGGGTGGGATCTGGGTTGTAGCCCGCGCGGCTCGGTGAGGTTCCACCGGCCCCCCCAGGGCTCCCGGCTGTGCCTGCAGCAGCTGCGGCGGCCCCGCACCCAGGCCGGGCTGGCGTCAGGAGGGGTCCCATGTGTGCAAGGGGGCCCGGCTGGGGTGCAAAGCGGGGAGAAGGTGGCAGGGGGATTTGGGGGAGCCGGAGTATCCATGAGGTGCCCAGGGGCTCGGGGAGGGTGTGCCCGGCCATGGCCACGTGACCGCCAAGGGGCAGAGCCTGGGCGGGGAGAGTCGGGGTCAGGGCTGCATGGCCTCCTAGAAGTCGGTGCCCGTCGTCCTGCACCTGTGCGTCACGTTCCCTCCGTGTTGGCAGGAGAGGGCGGCACCCATAGCCATTCAGGAGTTGACCATGGGCATCGATCCGGAAGAGCCCGGCGCGTGGCCTGGTCAGCCCTCCCCTGTCCTCCTGGACCCACCATGGTCCCCAGTGCAGACGGGACGGCACATAGGCAGGACAGTGGCGGGAGGAGGGGTCTCCACACCCGCCCCTCTCCACCTCGCTAAGTGCGATGCCAGAGGCTGTGTCTGCTGGTGCCCAGGTGGCACCGAGGGGGTGGGAGGGCAGGGCCCAGTCCCTTGTGGACAGTGAGAAGGGTCTGTTGGAAGCCAGAGTTGGCACCTCCTGTCCCAGGCAAGGAGGGTACTCCTGGCAGGCCCTGGTGGGGACCTCCTGCTGCCCAGGCCCTCTTTGCAGCTTGGCACATCGCTGGAAGGTCTGGGGTGACTTTGCCATGGTTGCCGAGAGCCAGCTGCCTGGGCAGGGGCACGAGGCTCTCCTGTCCCCCTCTGCCACCGCTCTGCCTTTGGCACGGGCACTCTCACCGGCTGTGGCCAGCCCTGCTCCAGGTCCCCTCGCTGTCCACTGAGCTTGTTTGTCCGGAGCCTTCTCAAGGCAGAAGCCCCCGAGTGGGCTTTGCTGCTGCGGCGTGACCCGCCGTGCTTGGCCATGGTGCCCTCCCTCAGGGCACGCTGAGCTTCCCTTGGTCCACAGCTGGGAGAAGGGCTGTGACACCCTTCTGAAGGCTTCCTGGAGGAGGTGTGGGGGGCCTCTGGGCAGCTTGGAGCCAGCCAGGGGTCCCGGAGCCCGCGGCCCTGCCGGGTCGGGCTGGCACGTCTGTCCCTGCACCCGCTGGGTGCCTGCCACCCTCACCGCTGCTCAGGCCCCGCTGGCTCCCCAACTGTCCGCAGGGGTAGGGTCCCAGCACTGTGCCCACCATGGGCTCATAGAGAAGAGGCTTCACTTCTCCGTCCGTCACCCTCTCTGCTGCCTGAGCAGAGCCCCCCGCCCTGGGCTGGGCTCCTCAGGGCCCTGGGGGGCTCTGACCACACTTCTGCGGCCTGGGTGCCAGACCTTGCTCAGTTGGGGAAACGAAGGCCCCGCGTGTGGGGACTCCATGCACCCGCCCAGCTTCCCCTTGCCGCCTCCTGGCCCCGAGATGTGGGAGTGGGGTGCCCGGCTGGGCCTGTGGGTGCTCCTTAGCTGGCGAGGGCCGGGGACGCGCCCACCAAGTGTCCGTGGGTGTGTGGTGGGTGAGGCTGGGCCCCGGACCAGGATGGAGGGGCGGCCGCGTTGCCTATCCTCACGTTCGTGGGTGTTCGGCTCTGCGGCACAGGAGGGGACGCTGCCGTCCCCCGTGGTGCCTCACTCGGCCGTGACTTGGAGCGACTTGGGCCATGCTGCCTGGGGTGACTTTCCAAATGGGGTTAAGGACCCCCAGGTGAGGCTGCTGCGCCCCCTGCCCGGCGTGTCCGAGGCAGCTGTGCCCACTGTGGTGCCGGATGGGCCAGTGCAGCCATGACGCGGGCACAGGGCGGGCAGCGACTGGGCACCTGCTCGGCACAGGCCCTGCTGGGGAGGCCCCTCGGCCGCACCGGTGCCCCTCTCCCCACGGGGGCCTGGGCGCTGCTGCCGGGTGGGAGCGGGGGCGTTCACAGCGGCCCGGGGGGCCCATTCGGTGGCAGCAGCTGATGCATGTCGGGGCTGCCCCGCGACGGCCTCCCGGGTAGAGCCGCTACCTTCGCCCCCCACAGCCCCTGCCTTTTGTGGCCCCGCAAACCGGCTCTTGGGGGACTGCAGAGGCTCCCGGGGAGCACCCCTCAAGCGTGGGGGCAGACGAGCAAGGGTTCAGCACAGCGGCCCCCCAGGCTCTGCAAAGGCAGAAGCTGGGCTGGCAGGGGAGGATCGGGAGCCCCACGTCCCCATTTCCAGGGTCCCCCCTGCTTCCGGGGGCCGGGCTGCCTGAGGGTCTTGCTGACAGGGTGCACCCCACGGGCGTCCTGGTGTTGGGAGCGGGAGAGGGCAGCTGTGGGGTCCGTGTTCCTTGCTCTCGGGCTGCTGAGGCAAACGGAGTCGGTGTTAATAAAATTCTTGGCTCGGGGAACGTCGGTTCCCGGCATGGGGGGTGGCGGCGGCGTGAGGCCAGCAAGTGGGGGGCCACATGGGGAGGGGTCAGGAGCGGGGTCCTCTTGGGAGTGGGGGGCAGGCCCAGTGCTCCTGGTGCCCCGTCCCTGCCTGTCCTGGGGCCCTGGCCCTGCAGCCCCCACCTGACACGCTGTCCCCTTTCTGTCCTGGTGGCTGCCTCCCCCCCAACCCCCAGGCCGAGCTGCAGGGGGGTCCGGGGCACCTGCTCGGGGGAGAGTGGCTGGGGGCGGCCGTGGCCTTCAGTGGGGAGCCCCACCCCAGCCATCTCCCTCTCTTCCTCCCCACAGTCCCTCAGCCCCTCTTCTTCCCATCTTGTCCTCCCTCTCTCCTCTGTCTTCCCTCCTCTACCTGTCACCCCCCACCTGTCTGCACCTGAGCCAAGCCCCGGAGACCCAGGGCCTCTCCAGGGCCTTTTGCTTTCAGCAGCTGGTGTCTCTGCCTTTCAGGGATTGGGGTCTCCTAGGGTTCCTGGGGGCTCCCTGGCCCAGGCGGAGTAGAGCTCACAGTCCCT
>PVKY010000319.1:0-54864 GCA_004027775.1 Bradypus variegatus | reverse complement strand
GCTCTTCCGATCTTTCAGTATTTGACAGTGTGATCAGAATATGTCTTGGAGTGGGTTTATTTGGATTTATTCTATTTGGAGTTCACTGGGCATTTATGCTTTGTGTATTTATATTGTGTAGAAGGTTGGGGAAGTTTTGCCCAACAATTTCTTTGAATACTCTTTCTAGACCTTTACCCTTCTCTTCCCCTTCTGGGACACCAATGAGTCTTAGATTTGGACGTTTTATTTTATCTATCATATCCCTGAGATCCATTTCGATTTTTTCAATTTTTTTCCCCATTCTTTCTTTTGTTCTTTCATTTTCTGATCTCTGGTCCTCAAGGAGGCTGGGTGGTTGTTCAATGTCCTCTAATCTTGTATTATGAGTATCCAGAGTCTTTTTAATTTGGCCTACAGTTTCTTTAGTTTCCATAAGATGATCTACTTTTTAAATTATTCTTGCAATATCTTCTTTATTCTCTTCTATGGTCTTCTTTACGTCTTTTATAATCTGTGCCATGCTTTGATGATAGTCTGTCAGTAGTTCTTTGAGTAACTGAGCCAGGTACTGTGTGTCTTCTGATCTTTTGATTTGAGTGTTTGCGTTCGGGTTCCCCATGTCTGGTTTTATCCTATGTTTTAAGATTAGGGCGTGTCTGAGCGGTTAGGGGGGAAGGGCAGTTCCAATTATCAAACCTCCCAGGTGTTCCCGGAGATTTAAGTCGGTTCTCTGCCCTAATCCAAAAGTTGTTGGTATTGGCGTACGTTCCCTGGGATTTCTGAGCGGTTCCCCCTCCCTGCTGTGCTCATCCAGGACCTCTGCTGCGGCAGGGCCGTGTCACGTCACAAGTGCGCGCCGTACTCCAGGGAAGCCCTGGGACACCAGGCTGGGGTGCTCCCTGCCCGCTTCAAAGATGGATGAGTGGGAGGCATTAACTCCCCCCTTTCCACACAGCTCCGCTCTCCCAGCTCCAGGACAATCAGCCGTGGGTGTATTCAAAGCCACTGTCCATGGCGGATAATGCAGCATGTGAGTGGTGCTGTAGGGTAAACTCCCTGTCAGGCTGGGCCTCTTGGTGCGGCTCCGTGCCGTGCGTTTGGCCCCGGGCAGGAGAAGCCCCGCCCGCTAGGGAGATGCCTGCAAGCAGCGCGACCCTTTTTTCCCCCCTTTTGGCTCCCCTTTGCTCCCCTGGACCCGAGACAATCAGCTGTGGGTATGGGAAGGGGTATCCTCCATGCCAGACACCGAGGTGTTAGTCCACACCACTCCCGTCTTATCTGCAGCTGCTCCTGGGCTCCAAACGCCAACCCACTGTTTCCCCGCACCGCAGCGTGGCCGAGGGACTCAGCCGACTCACTCACTCGTTTCAGAATGCGGACTCCTGGTTTCACCAAATGCACATTCCCTGTGGCTTTAGCAGACCTTGTCCGGCTGGTGCTACTTTGGAGGTGACGTTCTGGGTCACTTTCTGGTTTTTATTCATTGTTTTTCACGGAGGTGTCTCCTTGCTCTGTCTCACCTAACTGCCATCATAGGTTCTCAGTTTGCTTTGTAATTTTGAGTCCCTTTCTCCCTGTAAGATGGCCTCGCCAGTTTTTACAATAGCGTCGACCTTATGGTCAGCAAAACGGACACTAAGAATTTCATTAATTAAATTCCAATAAGCTAAGGTTGTTATGGGGACCTTTTCTGGACCCAAGGTTGCATAGAAGTCTTTTAAGGCATTTCCCACCCGTTTCCATCTCTCTTCGTCTATTGTCCCTTCTTGAGGGAACCAAGGACAAACCTCTTTTAAAAATTCAAAAAACCTTAATAATTCCTTTCTTGTAACCTTTACTCCTCGCGTCTTTAAAGCATCTCTTAGTCCTTCTACAAAAGCTTCATGCTCACTGATTGCTTGCCCCATAATCGCTGGAACACTTACCGAGGTCCTGGCGGCGAGGCAGGTTCCCTCGCAGCGTCCTCTACTCTTCTCTCTCTTGTTTTCTCTCCTCTTTTAAAAGTGAAAGCAAAAAGGAAAGAGGCAATCGCTTCCCAGAGTTCTGACCCGCGCCCTCGCAGGCTAATGGGAACTGCGTACTAACTGGTCTGCACGCAGCCCACACCACCCCTCGAAAGGGGGGATAACAGAGTCACTCCCGGGAGATCCTGGCGTGCACCTCGGCCCAGCAGTAGGCTCTCCGTATAAACCCCGGAGCGGAGGTATAAACCAGCCAGCAAGCCAAATACCGTAGGTGCACAGGAAACTTCCGTTAGCTCACACACTCAAATTGCAATCACTCAGAGAAAGAGGGGAAACAGAAAATGGCCAATGTTGATGGAGAGGAGGTGCCGTCCCTGATGGGGAGCAGCTTCGAGAGGAGGTGCCGTCCCTGGTTGGGAGCTTCTCCGATTGCTGCAGACTTCCAATTCAGCATTCTTCACTGCTTCCCCTGTGTTCAGGTCCCTGTTCGGGCGCCACTTTGTCCCGACCGGCGGGGCAAAATCAAACCTGGACCTGAAAGGGGGAGTGAGAATGAGGGGGGCAAGAGATGCGAAGAAATGGAGACAAGACAGGATTCTGATCAAGTCTCCGTTTATTGAGGGAAATTACAGGGTTTATATAGAGGGTGAAGGGGAAGGATACAGAAGCGCGCGAAAAAACTGCAACTAAGCAATCTACCATTGGTTCTTAGCTGCAACTAGGCATTTAGCTATAGGCTCTAGGAGACAAAGAACGTCTCAGCTATTGGCTTTAGAAAAGGAAGTTTAAGAGAAGAATCTTGGAAAGCCCCAGCAACAGGCTGAGACCACAAACGGCTGATTTACGGGTGGGGCCGGTTTACGAGAAGGCGAAAACTAAGATTAGAGAAGTTGAAACTTAAGAAAGAAGGCAAGGGAACAGGAACTTAGCTCAGCTCAGCTTGTAAAACGGCTCTTGGTTACGAAATGGCCGAGCAGATGCCAAATGCTTCCCACAACTAACTATTGGGGAGATTCATTATGAAGCAGCAATGTACAACCATCACACTTCCAAATCACCCTCAGTCACCAGGTCCCCTTCCTTCTGCCTCCAGATTCCACCCTACTCAGGAAGGCTTGCCACTCCCCAGAGTCTGAGGTGGGGGGACTGCCCCAAGCTTACTGATGTAGGGTGAGACGATGGGGCAGGTGGGCAGATCCTCCTCACTGATGTTCACAGGGTGGATCTGGCTGATGTTGGTATAGACATTCTGGTAGGGGATTCCTGGAGAGGAGATCTGGACCAAAAAGGGCAGCTCTTCTCCCACCTCTGGCCTGTCTTGTATTAGGAAGTGCAAGAAAGAGGTGAAGCCATGGTGGTGGTGGTTTTGGTAGAGTAATGCCCCCATGAGCAGCAGTTGCACTCCCAGAAATAATATCAGGAGCCCTCTCTGCTGCACCATTGTGGGAAAGAAAACACAGGATCATTCCTTCCATTCTGGAAAACCTTCTCTTTTGCCCATAGCCCCATATGGCTCAGCTCCAGTCTTCTGCATCCACCCTTCCAATTGGTTTTGTAGACTCCACAGGATGGAGATCAAGATGAAAGGCTGGCCCGAGGCCACTCAATGCCACACTTGTGTTAATAAGTTCCCTTGTGCATGCCTCCAGCCTCCTCTCTTCTGGCCTGCCCCCCTCCAAAACTTCTGCTTACTCTCCAAAAGCTTCAATGTCCTTGTCTATAAAATGGGACTGACAGCCAGGTTGTTGTGCTGACATGTAGTGTGCACAGCTCAGGGTGTGACACAAGCTCAACACTGTTCCAGGCCTGGACTAAGTTCTCCCCTAGAACTTGGCTAGGACATCCCCCTACCCCCAAGAACCAAGTGGCCCCTGTGTGTTTCCACAGCCCCTGTATCTCCTTCTGCCACGATCCGATCATCCTGGATTGTGAATATCAAGCAACTTCCCCCATCAGACTAGTAGCTTGTTGCAGGCAGGGCCCAAGATCGACTTATCTCTGGGTCCCCAGCATTTGTCAACAGTCTGTTTACTGAGGTAGGGTGAGAGGATGGGGCAGTTGGGCAGATCCTCCTCACGGAGGCCCACAGGGTGGATCTGGCTCAAAGGAGTGAAGAATAAGTGAATGAGTAACAGAATGAATGAGTAGGTGGCGGATGGACTCCCTTCCCCGCCTGATAAACTCCTATTCATCCTTTGGGGGCCACTGCAAGTGCTCCTCATCCAGGGAGTTTTAAGTCCTTTAGTCTCCCCTGGTGCTGTGTCTGGGCTCTCCTGGTCCCCGGTATCCCTGCTGTAATGATCTGTGTCCAGGTCTCTCTTCCCCCACCAGCCTGGGGGCCCCCTGAGGTCAGGGTCTGGATCTGACTCATCACTAAGTCATTCCCACAACACCCAGCACAAGGGCTGAGCATTCGTTCATTTGTATTTATGAATCACTCACTTTGCACCAGACATGTAGGAACCAAGGATACAATCTCACAAAATATCAAAAGAATCCCCACCCCCATGAAACCTACATTCTGGTGGGGAAGACAGACAAGAAAACAGAATTTCAGAAAGCAATAAATCTATGAATAAAATGGGCAGTGGAGAAAAGGTGGGAGACTATTTCTGCTAGGGTTATTGGGGAAGTGACATTTAAACCGAGACCTGGAGGACTAGGAGGAGCCAGCCATGGAAAGAGTGGAGTGGGGAACCATTTCCAGCAAAGGGGACAGTAAGTGAAGAGGCCCCGAGGTGGGAATGGGGCAAATGTTGGAAAGAGTGGAAGGAAATGAGGGCAGAATGGCAACCAGAGCCAGATCAGGGAGGGCCTTCTGGGTTATGGTGAGGGAATGGGGGAATGATGTGATCGGGATTACACATTTTAACGGTTGTTCTGGAGCAGTGGTTCTCAATCATGGGGCAATTCTGTCCCTGGCGGACACTGGGCAATGTCTGGAGACATTTTCGGTTGTTATGATTGGGAAAAAGGTGGAGGAGAAGATGCTAGTGTCATCTGGTGGGTAGAATCCAGGGATGCTGCTGAACATCCCACAATGCACAGCACAGCTTTCACAACAGAGTGATCTGGCCCCAAAAGTCAACAGTGTGGAGAATGCGAAACCCTGCTTTAGAGGCAAGGTGATGTTTCTCACCCATGGAGGGTGACCTAGAGGGGAAGAATGTCCTCCCTCCCCCACCAAAGGAACTTCTAAGGCCCGAGCCCTAGAGCAGTGCCAGCATTGCTGAGTTGGACTAAGAAGAACAAGGAGAGTTCTGAATTCCTGCTTTTCCAAAGACTCATTGAAGGCAAGGAATTCATGGCCTTTGAAGGTCTCTCCCCACCTGCCCCAGCTGTAGGGTGAAGAATCCTGCAATATTCCCCTGTGCTTTGAGAGTTCCTAGCTTGTGCATGATGACTCCTGTTTTGAATTCACACTTGGAGAGAAAGGTGCTTTCGTTATAATGGAAAATGAGAACCTTGTGGAAATATGGCAAAGAATGGGATGGGGCTGAGAAGTTCTGCTCTCCCAAAGGAAGCCCTTGAGCTAGAAATGAGTAGGGTTTGTGCTGGTCCCTGTTGTTCCAATTAACAGCCTGGAGCCAAGGCTGCAGATTATGAATTAGATGTATAAATAAAGCTTGTCAAAGGGCAACTGACAAGTTACAGGCTGGTGTACTTGTAACTTACGTAGTGACTACATTTTAGATAACTAGACAACTCACTTATCAAGGGATGCATGCCTAGAAGTGGATCTCAAATGTGGAGCAAGACAGTATAATCAGAGATAGAAAACACTTAAACTTTGGAGCAGTTAGAGCACCAAGGAAACAAGAATCCAATTTCAGTAGCAAATTCTCTGTTGTAGGATGGACATAAAGAGCATTCTGTACTGGTGGAATTTCATCCAGCTTTTCAGCTGGAAAAGTGGCTTACGACAGGGCATTGTTTCAGAGAACACCATCTAGGCTTTCAAGTGACATTCTTAGATTCAGACACCCCTCCCTGTCCTTTAAATAAAACAAGAAGAAATCAGACACCAGGCAAGATTTGGTAGTGTGCTTGGGGACCAAGATTGATCCTTGAGATCTCCTGGTGGATTTAGTTGGTTCAGAAGCAACTTATGGATGTGGATCCTGAGTTGAAGCGTGAAGCTCATGATAATCCCGTTCCCCAGCTGTGGATGCTGCAGGTGCGGACCACACCTGAGTCAGGCCATGCCGGCTGCTCCACAAGCAGGAGGTGCCAACACAGCCTTGAGGGTGCCTGTTTCCCTTTCCTTTTCCCTCACTTGAGGGTGAGGTTGGAGGAATGATTCCTAGATGGTGTATGCTCTCTGGAACATAACTCTTTACACAGGAGTTGGATGCATCTGATAGTTTCTCTGCAGAGCTACCTGCTGAGAGCAACTGTGTTGGTTACATGTCAACCAGCATGAAGATGCCCAGACTTTCCAGACCACCTCCTGGCGCCAGGTTAGGAAAGGCTGTTGTTATTCAAAGTATGGCTTGTCACCTGGATGGCCCTGTGAAGATGACTTCTCCAATGCCAAAGAGAACAGGTGAAAGGTGTTTTACAGCTGGAGAGTATCAAATGATTGTCTTCTTATTCCTCACTCTGTATGTCCTATTGCAATCAAAGGCATTGACTTAGGATGCAGTGCTAATGCACTTGGGGCTCTCAGTGAAAATTAACTATGAACCATGAAAAAAACTGGCAGTATAATGTGACTATACATACGGCAGCATAAGGGTGTGTGCTTGTTGCTTCCTCAAAAAGAAAAAAAATCTTCTCACTAATGTGGAAAAGTGAACCAGGTATGATAAAATCAACTGCACTGTTTCCCAAAGTTACTTAAAATTTCAAGAAATATTTTTGATGTCTTAAACCTGTAGCAACTCTCATGATTCAGCTTAGTAGAGCGTACACCACATTTTCTAAATGTGCTCTTTTGCTTAATTTTTTTAAAATAATAAATTATATTTTCATTTGTGGGATGAAACCTCTCTGGCTCTGTGGTGCACTTCTACATTCCTTAGGAATCGCCTGTTATCTGGGGACCCAAGGGGTCTTCCCCAAGGGTTCCATGTGTTGGGACCCCCCAGTTCCCCTTCAGAAGTGGCCCCTTCCTCCTTAGTGAGGCTTCACAGGTATGTGCCCCCAATCCAGTTGTTCCAAGTCAGGCTGTCTCTGCCCCAACCCAGGGTCCTCTTTTCCCTCCCCTCTCTAGCTGGAAGTGGACATAATGAAAAGGGAGAGGCTGAGGCACAAGGGACCCTTGGCCACTTAAGTCACACACCACACACCCTCAAAGGTCTATGCTGTCCAGAAACCACACAGCAGACAAGAGGGAAGGTGTGGAAACCAAGTCATTGAGAAGCACCTTTTTCCAAAGAAAACAGAATGTAAGAACTGTGCATCTCTCCTTAACAATGGCATCTGTTTTTCCCCCCCTCAGGAAAATATCTTTCTGGTTGGTTAGGCTCAGAAATACATGCCCCAAGTCAAACTGTGCTTTTGTGTTGGCAGCTAACCTTTCTCAGTCCCTAAACATCCTGACATCCAAGGAATTGTGTCTTACAGTACACAGAACCAATTCTATCTGACAAAGCAGAGATCTTCAATGTGGGCTGTGTGCACAAGTATCTGAAGTTCCCTGGTGTGGACTCCTGTATTTCTATTCATACCTTTCAGGTGAGGGTGAACCTTGGCTCATGGTGACATGTTCTGTATTCAGAATGACTAAAGGAATATGGGTTAGTGTTGCTAATTTTTAAAAATTTCACTGGAATGTTTTCTGAGACAATCACATTTTTTCAAGTTATACAGGACAGAATATCCAGGTAAAAATTTAAATGATGTTAGAATTGCCATAGGTGATTAAAGCTGATTTAATCGAGTCGTGTCATGACATTTTTATTCCACTAACAATGAATCTCAGGTCACCTTCTAAAATAGATTTTCTATTTTTAGTAATGACAACCACTTTACAATGAAGTTTCAGATTCAACTTGAAATGAGGGAGGTGACATAGTTTTTCAAAAATTGTTTTGGGGTTTCTCAGGCATAAAAAAAGCAAAAAAGTATATTAAGATGACTACGATCATATGTGCCTACACTCCCCTTCTCCCAACATCCACACCCTTATGTTTTAGCTACTTCCTATTTTATACCATTTCCTAAATCATAAAACAGGCTGGTGGGAAAATTCATAGATTGGATCAGAAGCAAATGTATTAAGCCTCTTTTTAAGGTCCCTTGTCCTGAGGGGGGTGGTGCAGGCAGGCAGGCAGGGCCATTTTGCTTTTTGCTGAGACTTGTTTACGGACAGGAGGGCAGTCCAATAGAAATATAATGCACATAATAGATGTAATTAAAAATTTTCTAGTAGCCATATTAAAAAAGTGAAAATAAAAGGTAAAATTCATTTTTTAAATTGTGGTAACATATGTAATGTAGAATTTGCCATTTTTAATTGTAATTACATGTACAATTCATTGAAATTACTTACAATGTCTGTCATCAACAAGGTGAATTACTTTGGTATTTTCATTTAATCCAACATATCAAAACTATTTAAATTTCAACACAAAAAATTTAGTGATATGTATATATATATATTTTATTGTCTTTGAACCTGATGTGGATTTTACACTTATAGCACATCTCAATTCAGACAAACCACAGTTCAAGTGCTCAGTAGTGATATGTGGCCAGCGGCTGTATTAGACAGCCACATCTAACATCTATAAACATTCCCTGTGTGCCTGGAAAAAAACGTGTATTCCCTAATCAAAGGGTGCAGCTTTCCACTTATGTCCATGAATTTCAAGCTTGTTAGAGGTATTAAAATTTTCTATAATTTTACAATGCTTTGTCTACTTGAATAATTAGATACTTTAAAATGTCATACAGTACATGTGAATGTGTCAATTTCTTGTCATCCTGTTGGTTTTGGTTTTATTTATTTTAGGCTATGATGTTAGGTGCATCCAAGTTTAGGACTGTTGCATCATCCTGATTCTTCCTTTTACATCTATGATATCACTCTCTATTACAGACTGTGCTTTTTGACTTAAAAATCTGTTTTGTCTGGTGGTTAACGTAACTAAACTTAGATTTCTTTGGGTTATTTTCCTTTTACTTTTAAACTTTGTGTCTTTACGCATTAGATTTGAAGTCTCCTGTAAACAATGCAATAACACCTTTTTTCTTTTTCGATTTCCTGGTGATAGACAAAATTGCTGGTTCCTATTCTTTCCACAGCAGATCTTATTAATAAACTTATTTCTAACAGTTTTGCCCAATCTAAACAATGCTAGACTGTTAGGTTTTATTGACTACTACATTTCACAAAAGGAGTCCCAACATTAAGCAAACACCTGCCCAGTGCTGGCCCATTTCATCCTTGAAGTTACCTTTGATTTCCTAAATAAGGACACTGAGACAGAGAAAAACCACTTACCTAAAGTCCCTCAGGTCTAAGACAAGGGCCCCAATTTAAGTCCAGCCCTGTCAGTCTGATATCAAATTTCTTTCCACTGCCTGGATCAGTGTCTTGCAGGATGAGAAGAGTAGTGGTCAGGGAAGGATTCCCTAAAGAAGAGGCTTTCTGAATAGGTTCTGAAGGTTAAATTGACATCCAACTCCCATACAAAAAGGGGAAAGGGCAGTCTGGGCAAAGAGGAGCACTTGAATTTTATCTCTTCTCATTCTCTGATGAGATTTTCAATCTCAGCACTTCTGACATTTTGGGCCAGGTCATTCTTTGTTGCGGGAGCTGGCCTGTGTGTTTTAAGTTTTGTAACATTTCTGGCCTCTATCCACTAGATGCCAGTGCCTGCACTACACCCCCCCCCCCAAATTGACAACCAAAAATGTCTTCAGAAATTGCCAAATATCTCTAGGGGTGAGGGTAGTGGCAACATTGCCCTGGATTGAGAACCACTGCTCTAACCTTATAAGGGTTGTACTATTTACTTCTACTTACAGGTGAGGAAATGAAGTCGAGATAGGATAAGCAACTAGTCCACGGTTACACAAGTAGGAGATGGGAGCCCACGAGTCTGAACCAAGCAGTGCATCTCCAGAGCCTCTGTCACCACTACATCTCATGGAAGTACTTTCTCTACCTGAGTTTTGCATTTATAGGGGTAGAGGTAACAGTAAGAGACAGGAAAGGAGAAGCAAACTAGGAGCACATCAGAAGGGGTCTTGAATACCTTGTCTGCTCTGCACCAAACCTTCTGCCCAGTGATGCTGGGGATGCGAATTACAATACAACCCAATTCCCCCCTCAAAGAGCTCCCAACATGAAGGGAAGAGAGACACTGAAACAGACCCAGAGAACCACAGTCCAAAGTCAGAGAGCCTCAGAAAAAGAGGCACCAGGGCCTGACAGAGCCCAGAAGAGGCCCGTGTACAAGGAGATCTAGAAGGCTTCCTCGGGGAACATGTCCAAGTGACTACGTGGATGAAAAACTGGAATCAATATAGGTAGGCGTGGGAATCTCCCAAAGAGGGGATAGAATCTGCAAACATTTGGCAGAAAAAGTTATTTCACTGGCATATTCGGGTACCTGCAAGCCAGCTAGCTGTTCAGTGTTGGGAGATGAGGGCTGAAAAGTTGGCAGGGCTCAGGTCACAAATGCCAGGCAGAGGGACATCATCTATACCATGTAAGTGATGAGAAGCTTGACAGTCACAAGCCCTCTCCAGAGGGCCCCTAATACCAAGCTAGTCATTTTACACCAGAATATTAAGTTAACATGTTGCAACAAATGAAACATAAAATGTTTGCAAAGTAACCATGAGAAACCTGCTCAATCAGTGCTGGCTTACTGTTGAATCCGTCACTGAGGACTTGCCAGTATACTTGCTTCAGGCCATAATGATCTCACTGTTGTTCCAAGGGAGGTGACATAAGGAACTAGAGCACATCTTCTTTTTAGAGCACTTTCTACATGCCAAGCACTGTCTTCATGCTTTACACATACTATCTAACTTAGTATTCTCAACAACTGCTATTATTCCCATTTAACAGATGAGGACACCGAGGTACAGAAAGGTTAAGCCACTTACTCAAGGTCACACAACTAAGCAAGTGGAGCAGGGATTCACTGAGACGGGCTGGCTTTAGTGTATTCTTCACTAATGCCCACTTTGAGGTAAACCTTCTTTTTACCTAATTTTCCACCAAAAAATACGCAAGTAGTATTTAGATCTGCTTACACTATTTAAATAAAGAAACTTCCAAAGCTTACGAGTAAAACAAACCTAAACTGAACCAAAGGACAACAGAATATCACTTTGGGCCAGGGTGTTTCAACTGCAGCACTCCTGCCATTTGGGGCTGGAAATAATTATCTATTGTAGGCGGTGAGGGCCACCCCACGAATTGCATGTTTAGCAGCATCTCTGGCCTCTACCTACCAGAGGCCAGAACTCAGCTACCCCATCTTAACACTGTGAAAGTCAAAATTGTCTACAGACATTATCAAATGTTCCCTGGGGGGCAAAATCCCAGTGCTGAGAACCACTGACTTAGACTCTCTGTAGATTGCTTGATTCCTGAAATTCCCACTTAACTACTTTCTTTGAAAGAACTAAAAACTTACGCTTGTCCCAGGAAAGGAAGCCATTTCTGATTAAGAGGATTAAATGAAATGAAAACATTAAACATTTAATGAACACTAACTTTGGCCACCACTGTTCTAAACAGTGTCCATGTTATAGAAGCAGGTCCTATTATTATTCCCTATTTACAGACGAGAAAACTGAGATGGTGCACAGACTGCAAAGCAGTGTCTGGTACAAGCTAACTGCTCATTAAGCGCTGTTATCCCCACCCCTGCCCACACGTCCCGGCTAGCAGCACCACTTGTACCATGTAGGCTCGTGCAGCCCTTGACATCTCCACATTTTTAAGCTTTATCATCCCTATTTCCAGGCCCAGAAGTCAGGCCCTGGCACACAAGAATCCTCCGGAAATAACAGTTAAGAAAGCGCCCAGAGTTCAACCCTCGCTACAGCCTCACCCATGATATGTCCCCCAATACACCTCACTCTCAACCCTCCCTTATCAAAGGACTCACAAAGATAGAAACGAGAGGATCTCAGAATATAACATGCAAGAGGGAGCAAGGAGACTGGAAGGAGGTTGAGAGCTTGGACGGTGGGGCGCCGGGATCCATCTCCCGATTTTTAGGCTTGTGCCCTAGGGAACCCTGTCTCTCTCCGGTCTCACCTGCGCTCCATCCTGAGCTTTGTCTTCAACTGCGTCTGGCAGGGGGCATACAAACCCGGGCAGAAACTACCCATCGCGAACACGCGAGCCCGGCGCCGTTACACGAGCTCCGCGCTTGCGCAGGGACCCAGGCCGCAAGGTCCCCACGATGTGGGCACGCACAAAACGCCCACTCCTGCAAGGGGAGCGAGCAGCCCACCCCACATCCCCCCCGTCACTGCCCCATCCTCGGACTGTCCAACGTCCGCACCCTCTCTCCCTTCTACAACCCCAATTCAATTCCCCACCCTTCGCAGACTTCCCACCACAAAACCGTATCACACTCCCACAAAGGAGAAGAAGCGACCATCACAACCACTTCCTCTTTGGAATAAGCCATACGGAGCCGCAGGTGCTCGCGCACAGGTGCAGGAAGAAGTAGACGCGCGGGCCTACAGCACTCTAGGAGCAACATGCAGGGCGCGCTACGCCGCCGCGGGGATCGCCTGGAACTGCAGGCCCCGCGGCCCCGAGAGCAGGGAGCGGCTTGGCCGGGCCGCCGCACAGGCTCCTGGGAGTCGCGGGCGGGCGGCTCCAAAGCCTTCTGGGAGCCGTAGTCCTTTAACGCGCTTCCGCATTTTCCGGCCGCCGCGACCTGCCGGCGCCGCTTCTGCCCAGGTAAGCGCCCCCTCCCGCGGTGGGCCGAGCCCGGTCCTTGGTCGTGGCGCCGCTGACGGTCTCCGTGTTGCTCTCCCACGAGGTCCAGTAGGCGTCCCTGAAGCGACAGCACCCCTCTCCGTGACCCCTCAATGCCCATCTCCCGGTGGCCTTCCGGGCAACTGCTGTCCCTGCCGACGCGCTTTGGACACTGCTGTCCGGCCCGACTACTTCTGGCTCCTGCTTCCCAAGCTGGGTGCGGTCCGAGCGCCCTTGCTCTGTCCTGGTGACAACCCAGAGTAGTCAGGGCCGGGCTGAGGGGCGCTCAGGCGGCTGTGGGAACCCAGAGGCGGCGCCAGACCCAGCCCAGAGCACAGGACCTCGTATCTAACTCGTCCAAACGAAATTCTGGATTCTCTGCTCTCAGCCTACCCTTCTTACAACCTTTCCCGCGTCTCTCCCCTCCCCAGTGTCCCCACTATCTTTCCACATGCTCAGGCCAAAACCTTGAATTTATCCGAGTCCTGTTTCTCTCATCCACATCCCTTCCTCAACCAAGTCTTGTGCGAGCCCCACTAACCACGTCCAGAATAAATCCAGAATCTGCTCACTTCTCTCCAACTCCAGTGCTCTCACTCTGGGCTGAACCACCATCACTGCTTCCCTAGATCACTGCAGGGGCTTCCTCAATGTCCACCTGTTTCTGCTCTTGCTTCCTTCCAACCCTGCAGTCACACACACAGCCTGAGAGATACTGTTAAAATATGTATCGGATCCTATCACTCCACAGCTTAAAACTTCCTAATGGTTTCCATCTCATTCAGAAAGAAATCCAAGCTCCTCGCCCTACCAATCTCCAGACAGCCTCCATCCCCCTCTGCTCTTCAGCCACAATGCATTTTCCAAGTGAACACTGCCAGGCCTTGCCCTTTACATCTTTTGTGTTTGCTATGAACTCAATCTGGAACATAAATAACCCACACTCCATTCCCCACAGTCATGTCTCCAAGGATAATCCTGAGAATAATTACTCCTATATATTTGGGAATCATCTTGGTCATTTATTTGCTTATCCATGGTTTGGTTCTTGCACTAGAATGCTGGTGCCCTGATGTCTTATTCACTGCCATGTCCCCAATGCTTGGAGCATGTTGAGTACACAGAAGGCACAGTGGATATTTACTGAATGAATGAATGAATGAAAGTTTAAGCTGAGACTTGAAGGTCAGAGTCAGGCCTACAGTGTTGATAACCAGCCTGGCCAAAGAGGAGGGTGGGGGGTGGGAAGACCTACTGCAACCTCCTGGTGTGTGGGGCCAGACTGGAGGGCCTCA
Organism: Bradypus variegatus; assembly: GCA_004027775.1. NCBI lineage: Eukaryota > Metazoa > Chordata > Mammalia > Pilosa > Bradypodidae > Bradypus > Bradypus variegatus. Next base: position 40,717 of record PVKY010000319.1, on the reverse strand, counting down.
AATGCCCGAGAGCTCAGGATGGAGACCAGGGGTGGGGCTTGGTCTATTGAGGACCTCAGGAGAAGGACTCCAGGATTGGGTGACTAGATTTAGAGGGTGAGGAGAGGTGGGTGCAGGGTGACTTTATGTCCTCTCCTGCAGAGGAGCTGGGCAGCTGGTGGTGGTTCTCTTGTGGGACAGGGAACAGCTTGGCAAGAATATATTTCTGCCTGGGAGGAGGAGGGATAGGTTGAGTCTGGGTACCCAGGGTCTGAGGGCGCCCCAGCAGGGACCTGCAGTGGAGCATCTGGAGGACCAGCCTGGGTGATGTTGTGATTCAGAGTCACCCACAAGGAGAATGAGAAGAGTGCTGACCATGTGGAGGCCAGCAGAGAAAGAGGCCTCCCCAAAACAGACTGAGCAAGAGAAGCAAAACCAGGAGAGAGAGGATGGAGGGTCACTGCAGGTGGGTCCTGAGAGCTGCCTGCTCAGTGACAGGGAAGAGCACTCCGGGCAGAGGGAAGAGCCAGTGCAAACCCATCAAGGCAGGGGTGTTCTTGGGGTGTTTGAGAGTAGGGGCTCAAGTGGGTGAAGGAGAGAGTGTGTGTGTGTGTGGGGGGGTGTCAGAGGAAGGGGAGCCAGACCATTTAGGGTCTCAGAGGCCATTCATTATACAGAGATGAACTCCACTTTAGTGAGATGAGATGTATGGGAAGATTTTGAGAATGGACTTGGCAGGATCCTGCTGGCTATGTGGGGACAGTTGTGTCTAGGGGGTTGGTCCCAGGCGAGGCAAGGAGACCAGTCAGGAGCCTACTGCAATACCCCAGCAGGGAGATGGAGCTCAGACTAGGGTAGTAGATATGATGGTGATTCTGAATCTCTTGAAGCTCAAGTCTAAGGAATTTGCTACCTTCTATTTGGGCACTGGGGGTTGGAGGGTCTGAGGATGCCCCAGGGAGATCTTCAGTGGGCATCTGGAGGCAGGCTCAGGGCTGGACATTGTGATTCAGTGACCCACAGGGAGAGTGAGGCTCCTGACTCCAGGGCTTCTGGCCTCAGCAACTGGAAGGATGAAGCTGCAGGAGAAGCAAGTTTGGGAGAAGAAGTCAGGAATTAGGGTTTTTAAATGCCTGTTAGACACTAAGGGGCACTTGTCCCTGCCCTCATAGAGTCACATTCAGTCATAAAATAATTTTGCATATTGAAAATTCTGAAAGCACTGCAACTGCTCTAACTGATGTGGAGACTAGCAGAGCAGCTCCGCTGGGGATGATGGCCGCTCCTCCTGAGAAGCAGGGAGAGCTGAGCCTGGGGGCTTCATGAGATGGCTAGGCAGGCAGGACTGGAGGAGAGAGGGGCTGGAGAGGGGGATGAAGAGACATGAAGGATAGACCTAGGTCATGAAGCCAGAAAACCCAGGTGGGAGGCTCTGACACCACAGCAGGGTTGAGTGCAGGCCTGGAGGTCCACACCATCCCCACTACAAACTGAAATCCAGTGTCCTTCGTAGTTTAACCCCCTTCTCTGAGCAGCCTTCACCTGTCCTTCAGAGTCGCTGAGCCATCCCAAGCATTCTGAGCGGCCCTGGACACCTCCGTTTGCCCAAGGGCCTCTTTTACTAGGGATCCAGTCAGCCTCCCGCTAGAAGGCAGTATACACCCCAGTCCCTTTGATCGGGGCTGCAAATAGGGGTGGCCTCCCCGAAAGTGGTGAAACTGGCCCTGAGAAGAATCTCTATCTCTGTCGACAGAGATAAAATCCAGGAGGCCTCCCAGGAGGGCCTAATCCTTACCACTTGTTTCTTTTTTCACGTCGTGAAGCTGACCCCTGCCGCCCGGTTCCCCCGCGATGCCGGCCCCGCCTTGCACCTCCTGCCACGCGGCCCGCGCCGCCCTCCGCAGGCCCCGCTCCGGACGCGCGCTGTGCGGCGCCTGTTTCTGCGCCGCCTTCGAGGCCGAGGTGCTGCACACGGTGCTCGCGGGCCGCCTGCTGCCGCCCGGCGCCGTCGTGGCCGTGGGCGCCTCGGGCGGAAAGGACTCCACGGTGCTTGCGCACGTGCTACGCGAGCTGGCGCCGCGCCTGCGAATCTCGCTGCAACTTGTGGCCGTCGACGAGGGCATCGGCGGCTACCGGGACGCGGCGCTGGCAGCCGTGCGGCGCCAAGCTGCGCGCTGGGAGCTGCCGCTCACTGTCGTGGCCTACGCGGACCTCTTCGGGGGCTGGACAATGGACACCATCGCCCGCAGCACAGCCGGCTCCGGCCGCAGCCGTGCTTGCTGCACCTTCTGCGGGGTACTGCGGCGCCGCGCCTTGGAAGAAGGGGCGCGCCTCGTGGGTGCCACGCACATCGTGACGGGTGAGCGCATGGGCGAGAGGGCGGACCAGGTAGGAGGTTGGGGGCCCGAGAGCGCAGGCTGAGTGGAGGGGAGTTGAGCGCATGCTCAAAAGGTGTATGGGAGACCCTGGGCCTGTCCTAAGGGGCAGAGCCTGAAAGGAGGCTGGGGAATGCACATGCCCCAGTAGGAGGCTGGCTCTACTCGAAAGTTCTTAACGCCGGGGCGGGATGTGCGCATGTCCTGGATGTGGTCAGGCCGAGCATCACCAAGGCTCCTGAGTTTTGGGCACCATCTTCATTCAGACACATACTGGCAAATGGAGGTGTAGATGGGCTACTCTCCCAGGACGAGGGCTATGGTTCTCTGCAATTTTTAAAAAAACGACATTCTTTGTTTCTTCCTTCAGTAAGAGAGGAGAATGAAGGTATGTATTCCTTCAGAAGCCATCTCTTGTCTGAAATGCAATTCTCTACTCCTTTTCTCTATTGGCCTCTCTCTGATATGTCTCTTATTCTCTCCCAAGCATTACTTCAACAAATAATTATTAAGCATTAATTCTGTACCAGAGATAAGCTATGTTGTCTAAAGCAAATTACCTAATCTCTCTGCCTCGGTTTCCTCTTTTGTAAAATGGGGATATTAATGTGTGGCTCCCAGAGTTGTTGAGAATTAGATGAAGTATCATGTATAAAAACTTAGACTAGAGTCTAAGTAAACACTATATAAATGTTTGCTATTATGATGATGCAAAGCATAAACACACCTTGTGCTCTTGCCTGGTTCTCGAATACATTGTGACCTGATGAGTGTGACTTAGGGAAGTTACACAGTCTTTGTGAGCTTATACAGGAGCACCTAAGGAAGCTTCTCACGAGGCTTTGAGCTGAGACCTGGAGGCTGAGGGGTAATTAGGTATGGGATGAACATGGGGAAGGGGAGAGAGGTCAGAGGAAGAGCTTGGCAAAGACCCTGACAAGATGGAAGCATGGCCACTTTGAGAAACCCTAAGCAGACCATGGTTTTACTATATAGACCGAAGTATAAATTGACAAAATGCAGAATGAATATTGCTGACAGGGCGGCGCAGGAATGAGACACAGACACGAAGTTAAGAATTAAGGGAGCAGGGGACCCATATACCATCGTGTGCTATATGGATACTAGTACACCTTTGCTCCAGGTATTTATTTGTTTCAGGAGATAAGAAAGGATATGCTTATCAGAAGGGATAATCTAGGTTTACATCAGAAGGGATAATCTAGGTTTAGGACAAGGGTTAACGTTGTCCTCCTAGTCACAAGACACGTATCTTTACAGGGCATCCTGAGGCCCAGCATTCCAGGTCACCACCCTGGATATGGTCTAAGTAACATGAAAGAATTGGTTACCCACAAATGAGTATAGATTTAGCTTAAATTTTATGGTGACTATTGTGTAAATATTCATTAACTTTCTTCCTTGTCTTTCTGAACAAAGGTAATACAAACACCTGATCTGCATTCTCAGAGGCACTTGTATCAACAGCCCTCTTGACGATCTCCATTAAGTACCACTTTGACTTCTGTGTACAGTTTGAATTAGTTTAACTGGGGTATTTGTAGCCGAAGCCACCTTTTACTGCCTACCTGAAGGGGCAGCTCGCCCAGGGCCTGGTAGCAGTAGGTGGTGTGCAAATGAAGACACCCCCAAGTTGCTGCTGGGGCGTCTGTGTGTATGTCTCCATGTCTTCTGTCACAGTGCCCACCTCCAGCCTCCACCCCGGGGGTCTCCATAGCCCAGGTCCCCGTCCACGTCTCCCCCTGTGCCCGGCATCCCCGCGCGCCCCTCACCTGCTCCCCGTCTGCTCTCCCCGCCAGGCCACAACGCCGATGACATGGCGGAGACGGTGCTCATGAACTTCCTGCGGGGCGACGCTGGGCGCCTGGCCCGGGGCGGGGGCCTGGGCTCTCCGGGCGAGGGGGGCGCCCTGCCGCGCTGCCGCCCGCTGCAGCTGGCCTCGCAGAAGGAGGTGGTGCTGTACGCGCACTTCCGCCGCCTTGACTACTTCTCCGAGGAGTGCGTCTACGCGCCGGAGGCCTTCCGCGGCCACGCCCGCGACCTGCTCAAGAGCCTGGAGGCGGCGCGGCCCTCGGTGGTGCTGGACCTCGTGCACTCGGCCGAGCGCCTGGCGCTGGCCCCTGCCGCGCGGCCCCCACCCCCCGGCGCCTGCTCCCGCTGCGGGGCGCTGGCCAGCCGCGCGCTCTGCCAGGCCTGCGCCCTCCTGGACGGCCTGGACCGCGGCCGCCCGCGCCTGGCCATCGGCAAGGGCCGCCGCGGGTTGGGTGAGGAGGGGCCGCCGCCAGGCGCGCACGGCGCTGTCCCAGCCTTCTAGGGCCGCCCACTCCCCCAGAGACCCACATTCCCTCGCGCTGCGCTGTGAGGTGGGGAGGTGGGGGGTGGGGTGGTGGCGGCCTGGGTGCCTGCGGCCCCGGAGAAACGTGGGTCCGAGGAGAGAGGGGCTGAGAGCACGGATTCCTAGGTCCGATGGAGAAGGGGGCTGGGGCCTGGACTCCTGGGTCCAAGGGAGGAGGGGCTGGATCCAGATGTCTGGGTCTGAGGGAGGAGGGTTCCGGTCCCAGACATCTGGAGCTGAGGAGGAGAGGCTAACAGCTCACGATTCCTGAGTGAGTGAGGGTGAATGGGCTGCCCCCCGCCCAGCGCCCCTACTCGGTTATCGGGTTGCTCAGGCCCTAACCCTTCTTGAGCACCTACTGTGTGCCTGATGTTTCCTGTTGGCCTCTCGTGGGATAAGCAGGATCACATGAGGAGATGGCTTCAGTCATTTGCAGTGGTCATGGCTACACATCCTCAGGTGCTTCCTGTGAGCCCTTTCCATGCATCATCTCATTTCATCCCATCACGACCGTTGCTGAGTAAACGGACGCATACAGGTGTGGTGACTGGCCCAAGGACACCAGTTTGAGAGGTGCAGAACCGGAAGTGGACACCCACCCAGGTGGTCCTGGCTTCAGAGCTCTCCAAGACTGTGGAGTTGCCTCTCTCCCACCTCCACTGACTTTCCTGGTGTCTCCATGATGGGTGAGGAGCAACTGAGTGGGCTCCCCTAACCTCAGGCTCTGGAGACAGGGCTGGGTGAGTGTGGGTCAGTGACTCTCAACTTTTCTGGTCTCTTCTGAAAATGGAACTCCCATTCCCCCTCCCCTGTTTAAAACTTGCTCAATCCATGGTGGTTTCCTTGCTTGTGCCTATGAAGGTTTGGCCACCAGGGGGCTCTGGGTTGCTGCCCTGCAGTTCCAGGAGGTGAGGCCCAGAAGCTTCCTCCCTGGCTCCTGCGGAGACTTGGGTTTCTCAGTCCCACCTGTGAACTTTTGCTGGGCTGGTTCCCTTGTCAGGAATGCCCTCCCTTTCCCATCTTCCTGCTCAAATCCTCCAGGGTCCACCTGGGAGCCTTCCCTGATATTCTCCTATCCATTCAATCTCAAATCCTGACCTCTCAGTCCTGCCCTCACTGTGTGGCCATTCAACCCTTTTGGGACTTGTTCACCCTAGTTGTACTGAGCTTTGAGGGCAGAGACCAGATCTCTCCCCACATTGGATAATAAACATTTATTGAGAACCTAACATGCAGGGGTTGTTCTAGACATTGGGGATGGAATGGCGGGAAAAAAATCCCTCACTCATGGAGCTTACATTCTTCCAGGAGAAAGACAAAAGGCAAGTAAATATATAATACGATGTTAGATGATGACAAGTGCTACGAATAAGAAAGCAATCTAACGAGAAGGGGTGCTCTTTTAGTTTCAGAGCTCAGGACTTGTTTGGGACAATGACTTGACAGAGACCAAAATAGAGCAATGGAGTTTTCTAGCCATGATGAAGTAGCTTGTGGCAGAACACTTCCACTGATACCACCTAGAAAAACAAAGGAAGTATAATACAAAACAATCTGAAGATATCGAAGAGCTACCAAGGCAGGTAGAAATTGGAGAGCTAGGATCCCAAGAAAAGGGATGCTCATTCTGCTAGAGGGGCCAAAAGGTTAAGAAAGCAAGCATAAGGCATGGTTTATAAAAGGCTGAGAACCTGAGCTGAGCTTTTGACGGCATCTTGGGGCTGGAGACCAAAAGCCTGGAGTACAGAGCTACCAAGAGAAGTGGGCCTTGAGCCAAAATCCTGGAGGTATTGAGGTGAACCCAATGCTGTGCTCATTTTCACCTCGGAAGTCTCGTGGAACTGGATGAACAAAATTTGATGTTCAAGTTCTGCTGAGGAGGAGGGGGCCAGGTAGACATTCCCACCTTCAGTCAGGACCCAAGAAGGATTATGCAGTAGAAGTAAGGATGAGCTGGAAATAGACCCACCCACAAAAAGACAAAAATGCAGCTTCTAACACTCTTAATCCTGGAGTAGATTAAGATAATCTGTTCCTACTCTAACTGCTTGCCAGAAAGGCAAAAGTAAATGTGATCTCGAACTGTGCTGCGTAATGAGGGCTCTTTAACTTTTAATTACATTTAAATTTATGAAAATTTAATGAAATTTAAAATTCAGTTCCACCACATTAGCCACGTTTCTGACACTCCACAGCCACACTTGGCCAGTGGCCACCATATTGAAGAGCATTCCCATCATCACTGAAGGTTCCATTGCGCAGTGATGGTCTAGACCCTGTTTGAGAATTCAAAGGAAGAAGGTTTCAACAGAACTCAGAAGATGTCTACAGTTTTTCAGACCAAATATTTGGCTTCCAAGAAAACATTTTTAATAGTGCCAGGAGATAGGACACAAAAGACAACATCAAGAGAAAAACAGACCATAGACATTTTCATTGATGATCCAGAGGTGGGCATTTTAGGCATAGACTTCAACATGCTCAAGAAAATCAGTGCTAGGATGGAGAATATCAGTAGAGGCTTAGAATATATGAACTAAAGGGGCTTCCAGTCAGGATGGAGTAACTGGTATTAGACTTACCTTCCTGCCAGAAACAACTGTCATAATATATGAGGCATTACTTCTGCTTTGCTGTACACCCAGCCCATCTCCCTGACGGCTCGCCCTCCTGGCCAACCCCAGCCTCAAGCCCACCTCCAACCACTTGGCTTTGTACCCACAGAGATGATACCTACCCAGACAAAAGCTTCCCTTAGACTGTTCTGTGAGCTCCCACTTTGGGGTCCCATGTTCATGGCTGGACATATTTTGCTCTTCAGATTTTGCAAGCTCTACCTTGTCCACCCACACCCATGGTTCAGATGGACTGCTTTGTGATGCTCTCCTTTATCCTTCTCCTGCCCTCTCTGGAATTTCACTTCCTAGCTCCTACCACATCTGTGTAAGGACTAGATCCTCTAATAAATAAATCCCTTATTCCCATAGTTCTTCTAGTGGTTCTATTTTCCTGACTGATGAGCCCCTTTTGTGTCAACATTGGGGGCAGCCACAAGGGAGCAGAAAGCTAGAGACTTTTTGACTGCCCCAAACCCTTCCCTTCCCCCAGTGTTCACCAGGGAAGTGAACACTGAGCTCTTCTCACCTCAGGCCTGGTGATAAACTGTCAGAGAGGCCACTTCTGCCCAACTACTTACCCCTACCCCTCCAACCCCCAGGAAAGAATAGAGTTGTGATTTCTTCATGCTCACTTAAAATTTTTGGAGCATCTCTCTTGGGGCAGAAGCATCTGTCTTGGTGCAGGACCTACCTGAAACTGAACTATTCCTGGCCTGGTCACACAAGAATCCTGAAGAAGGGATGACTGAGCTCAAACTCATCTGCAGGGTAGCCCTTCTAGTCAGAGGCTGGGACTGATAACAGGGGCCCTGGCCCCAGTCCCAGATGTGGGTGCGCTGTTTATAGGTTTCTAATGTCAATTTCGGTTCAAGAGGGACAGGACTTGTGTGTTGTTCTCAGCCTCTTGTGTCCCATGAGCCCTACACTCACACCTTAAAAATGAGTTCCCCTAACTTCTGACCAGTTCCTTCAGTCTCCACAAGACCGCCTTCTTTAGAGTAACCATAGAAGCTTCCTCTCTTTAACCCACCCCCATCTTCCCCTGACTTTGCCTAGCATGCTCTGCACCTCATGCCAATTTTCTCCATTCGGTGGTCCATTGAGGCCACAGGATCCTTCCCCTAATCTGAGCACTCACCTTTCATGTGGAAGGAAACTTAAAATCAATTTTTGTGACCCATCAGCTCCAAAGCTAACTCCTCAACTAGCCTCCTGATACTTCATTCCTTCATTTGAGCTGAATCAGGACTTGGCTTAGAGCGTGGCACAGAAAAGGACCACAAATCATGTTCTCTGATATCCTGAGCTCTGACAGTACAAGGGAAGGATTAAAAGCAAGATTGAAATATCAACATACTGGAAAGTAAGGGGAGGGAGGAGAGGAGTGTGATCCACCCAGAGGTTTTCTGGAGGAGGTGAGTGAGGTTAGCCCTGAGGGGCAAGGAACTCACTGGCCTGTGAGAAATGCCTTGTCTGTCTGAAGCTAAGTCCCCTCTTCCCTGGGATGGGGGAAGAGTTGCAAGGGGAGGCTGAAGAAGGCCCTGGATGCCAGCACCTCTGTGCTGCAGCACAGGTAACCAGCCTCATCCCTCAGGCTTCTTACCTCTGCATTGAAGATAGGTCAGGTATCTGTCCACAGGGGGTTCTCCTTCCACCAGGACAGACCTGGGGAGCCCCTAGCAGCAGGGTTAGTGCTGTCTGTGGTGCTGGAGCACAGCTGGACTCTGGTTCAGGAAACTCCCAGCTCTGCCATGGGACTCACATTGACAGGCACAAGGTCCAGAGCCTTGGGCCAGCTGGACACCTAAGTCAGAGGAGCTGCGGAAAGGCTAGGGGATGGAGTAGGAGAGGCTGGGTTCATCTCTGTGCTGTTCCTTTTATCTCTCTTGCTGCTGAGGGACAGGGAGGGATGAAGTGTTTGCTGAGGCTATAAGTTATGCTGATGCCACTGGTCCTGGGGTCACACTTTAAGTAGCAAGTCCATGCATGGACCTCTTCTTGGATGAGGGATTAGGATGAGATGGTGTTGCATGAAGCTCTTGCATCCCAAATTCAGGACTGTGTCTTTCTATGTGTTGCCCTATTTAATCCTCACAACCACTCAGAGAGGGTCTGTACTGGTTTGAATGTATTATGTCCCCCAGAAAAAGCCATGTTCTTTGATGCAATCTTGTGGGGCAGATGTTTTAGTGCTGATTAGATTGGAATCCTTTGAGTGTGTCCATGGAGATGTGACCCACCCAACTGTGGGTGTTAACTCTGATGAGATAATTTCCATGGAGGTGTGGCCCCGCCCACTCAGCATGGGCCTTGATTACTGGAGTACTATATAAGCCAAGAGGGACATTTTGAAAATGCACAGGAACTGAGACAGGAGCTGCAGACGAGAGACAGTCTGAGGATGGCTGTTGAAAGCAGACTTCTGCTCTGGAGAAGCTAAGAGAGGAAAAATGCCTCAAGAGCAACTAAGAGTGACATTTTTGAGGAACTACAGCCTAGAGAGGAATGTCCTGGGAGAAAGCCATTTTGAAACCAGAACTTGGAGCAGACTCCAGCCATGTGCCTTCCCAGCTAACAGAGGTTTTCTGGACACCATTGGCCACCTTCCAGTGAAGGTACCTGATTGTTGATGCATTACCTTGGACACTTAATGGCCTTAAGACAATAACTGTGTAACCAAATAAACCCCCTTTATAAAAGCCAATCCATCTCTGATGTTTTGCATCCCAGCAGCATCAGCAAACTAGAACAGGGTCTGTTATCCTCACTTGACAGGGGGAACCCAAGACTCAGTGTGGTAAATGGCCCGTACCAGATCTCACATAATTGATGCACATTTGGGGAGCAGAATTGTAACCCCCACATACCTGGCACATTAGACTGCTCCTACATCGCTTTTACACTGAACTCCCAAAGGAAAATAGAAGGGCAGGAGGGTATATACTGGGAATGTTTTCTATTTCCAAGAGATGGACCATCCTCTTTGGAGCCCAGGACTGGTAGTGATAGCACAGAGCAGAAGCAGAGACCCCACAGGAGGGGGTATTTCAGAGGGTCAGCATCCTGGCCCTATGGACAGCCCCCAGTATCACCTTCCAGTTACTCCAGGAGACTCTAATGGAAACTCAGCTTGCTGAGTATGAGTGAGGAGTGGCTTCCATTTAGCATCTGCCTTTGATACAGAAGTGGGAGTTTCACAAGGAATATCCTGGTGAGCTCGAGAAACCACCAAGCTAGACAGGCCACCCCCAAGAAGTAAGGTCTTACTGGTGATCTGCAGAAGTGGTAGTTTTTGGAGAGAGTTAGGCTAGCCATGGAGAAGCAGGGGACTGGGAATAAAAACTTGGACATAAGGGAAAGAATGATGAGGGATTGAAGACAAGAAGAAATAACTAGTAAAAGATGTTTACTGCCAACATTGGGCTGGCAGCTATGTTAGCTGTTTGCATGTTGCATATTTTCTCACAGGAACTAGCAATGTAAGAATTAGCCTTATGAAATAAGCACTGTGACTGGTGCAGATTTGAAATTGAGCAAAGCAGACAATGCTGACTCCAGAGTGAACACAGACAGGGACCTGTGTGGAGCCTCAGTTTCCTCACCTGTAAAACGCGGCCTGACACTACTGCCCTGAAGAGCCTTGGGGCTGCTGTGAGGGTGGGGAGAGGGTTTGGGGGTCTTGGGCTGCCGGGAATGACTTCCCTTCAGCATTTAGGCAACTCTGGCCACACCTCCCCTCACGTTTTCAGGACAGGACAGGCCCTGCTCAGCCTCTAGTGGTTACTCAGGTATTTCATTCTCACCAGCACGCCCTTTCTGTGCCCTCCACAGTGCAATGCCTTGTTGGTTTTATACCCTGCAAATATCTCCTTCCAGTCTGTCCTCTGCTAGCATTGTCTGCAGTGTCTTTTGTGTCCTGCAGATCATCAGTTTTGATGTTGTCAAATCCATCTCTTCTTTTCCTGATAGAAATATTGAGTTCTTATTAATTTTTATGATAATCTCTTTTAGGAATATTATTCTTTCTTTATAATTTTCAACAACAAAAAAATTGACCATAGAACATTTCTTAGCTTGCAATATTTTTACATATTTTTATCATGAAAAATATATTTACAATTTAACAAATGATTATGAAGCCAACATTGTCTAATCACCTTTCAGATGCAGAATAAGAACACAAGCTTCTCCCACCCCAGGGACCTCATAATTCCCCCCTTTCTTTCCCATCCTATTGATTCCCCTTCTTCCAACTTAGAGTTGTCTTTTTTTACTGTCTTTGCATATCAGCATGACACCCATGCTTTCATCCTTAAACAGGGTAGCTGCTGTAGAACTTTATATAAATGAAACCAAACAAGTAGGGATTATTTTGTTTCTTATATATTTAGCTCAAATCTATGTTCCTAAGATTCATCAACGTGGTGGCTTGTAGATGTTGTTCAGAGGTTTTCGTGGCTTCAGAGTCTGTTGTTTTACCACATGATTATCCTTCAATTTATTTAACTATTCTATTGTATATAAATGCTTAGCCAAAACAAACAGTGGTTCTGTGAACACTCTCATGTGCGCACCTAACAGCACATGCACACGAGCATTTCTTGTCTATACCCAGGAGTGGAATTACTGTCTCAGCAATATGTTCAGTTTCAATGTTACTGGAAAATGCCATCCTCTTTTCAAAATGATTTAACCTATTTATACTCTTAGCTGTGGAAAAAATTTCTGATTGTTCCAATCTCACCATTGTCAGATCATCTAAATTATTATTATTATTATTACCCAATCCAGGAGGTATCTACTTGTGATTTTAATGTGCAATTCTCTGATTGCTTATGAGCACTTGTATTTCCCCTTTTGTGATGTACCCATTTAAATCTTCAGCTCCTTTTTCTAATAGATTGTCTTTTCTTGTTGATTTTAAAGAGATCTTCATGTTTTATGAATTATTCTTTTGACAGTTGTATGTTGCACAGATCTGCTGCTCACTGGTGTGACTTTCCCACCATTTATAATGTCTCTTTATAAAATAACTTTATAAATTTTATTTTACCAATTCTTTCCTTCATGCTTAGAGTTTTGTGTCTGGAAAGTGTTCTCTCTGCTGAGGTCTTGAAGATATTTTTAGAATATTGTACCTAAAATAATTATAGATTTGGCTTTACAATTTACATTATTAATTCAATTGAAATTTATTTTTGTGCATGGTGTGAGGTAGGAGTACATTTTTATGTATATATGTGTGTATGTGTGTATGTATGTATTGCATATGGGTATCTGGGTCCGCACCATTTATTGAACAGAGACTATCATGTCCTGCTCTGGAGTATCACTTGTCATGTGAAAATGTCTGCATATGCTTTCATGTGTCTCTGAGACTCTGTTCTTTTACATTGCTCCACTTGTAGATCTGTGCATTAAAAGCATGCTGTTTAAAATATGATTTATAAAGTCTTGATTTCTGGTAGAGCATGTTCACCTACTTTGTTCCTTCCTTTTCAAGAGTTCCTTTGATACTCTTCATCCTTTATAATCCACATAGAGTTTAAAATTAGCCTATGATGTTCCACAACAACCTGGAGAGTATTTTGATCATGATTGGGTTGAGTCTACATTAATTTAAGGAGAATTGTGATCTCTTTAGTATTGCATCTTCACTTATATCTATCAATTAAACTTTTAAAATTTCCCATAGAATCTTGCATATCTTTTGTCAGATGTCCCAGGTAGTTGACAATTTTTATGCTTTTGGCTGTTTTTAAAATATAACTGATTTTTCTTTATTGACATTTTATCCAACAACCTTCCAGAACTACCTTATTAGTGCTGAGATTATATCAGACAATTCTTTTGGATGTTTTCTTCTCACAATCATAACATCTATAAATAATGAGGGCTTTGCATATTTCTTTGCAGTCAATATGCCTTTTATTTCTTATGTTGCCTCACAGGCTAGGACCTGCAATAAAATAATTGAATAGTCATGTTGATCGCAGGTGTCTGTTTGTTCCTGGTTTCAAAAGAAAAGCTTACACCACTGAACATGATATTTACCATAGTTTTGTGGCTGCCCTTTATGAGATTAAAGCTGTTTCATTCTATTTTAATCACAAATTGATGCTGAATGTTATCAAACCCTTTCTTGGCAATATTGGAACAGTTGTGTAATTTGTGTTCTTTAATGTGGAGAATTACTTCAGCAATGCTATAATTGGCAAACCAAACTTGCATCCCTGGGATAAATACATTGGGTCATGATATGGTATTTTTTTAACCTATATATAATATATATATTTGGTATATGATGTCATATATATTTCTAGATTCAGTTGGCTAATATTTTGAGTTTTTCACACATGTGTTTTTAATGAAAAATGGTCTGTAGTTTTCCTTTATAATACTGTCCCTCTCAGTTTTGGTATCAAGGCTATGTTAGCCTCACAGTGAGTTTGGAAGTGTTCTCCCTTTTTCTATTAGAGAGTTTGTGTAAGATTGGAATAAATTTTTTTTTAGAATGTTTGGTAAAACTCACCTGTGATGTGGACCTGACACTGTGGGATTGAGAACATCTTCTTGACCAAAAGGGGGATGGCAAAATGAAACAAAGTTTCATTGGCTGAGAGATTCCAAATGAAGTCGAGAGGTCACTCTGGTGGACATTCTTATACACTATATCAATAACCTTTTTAGGTTTTAGTGCAGTGAAATAGCTAGAAATAAATACCTGAAACTATCGTCTTCATAACAATGCAGTTTACAAGGGATGACAGTGTGATTGTGAAAGCCTTGTGGATCATAGTCCTTTTATCCAAGGTATGGATGGATGAGTAGAAAAGTGGGGACAAAAACGAAATGAAAAATAGTGTGTGTGGGGGGGATGTTTTGGGTGTTCTTTTTTACTTTTATTTTTTACTTGTTTTTCACTTTTTCTGGTATAAGGAAAGTGTTCAAAAATAGATTGGGGTGATGAATGCACGACTGTGTGATGGATGGCACTGTAAACAATTGATTGTACACTTTGGATGACTGTATGGTATGTGAATATATCTCAGTAAAAATGAATTAAAAAAATTCACCTGTGATGTCATCTGGGCATGGAGATTTTTTGTCAGGAGGCTTTTTTTTTTTTTTTTTTACCATTTTTTAAAAATGCCCGGGGCCACATAGGACAACAGAACCAAAGCTCATGATTTTGGTGTGACAAATGCCATTGGAAAAATCCAGGTAATTTTACTTAGATATTCTGATTAATTCTGTGTTCAGGCTTTTCCCCAAATTTTGGCGTGGTGGTTTCACACTTTCTCTTCAGGTATTCTCTACTTTTAAAGTGAAGAGATTTTTTTCTTTTCATTTTACTCAAAGGGTTTTATTGTTTTTGGCATGGATGTTGGGGATCAGTGTCTTCTAGTACTGCACTGGAATTGTCTACTTCTTTTCTCATGGTTGCTTTCTAAAATCTGTGGAGTAAGATTGTAGTTTATCCAGGTTTCATTGCTGCTGGTGAATTTTGGGCTCATTTGGTTTAAGCACCTTTTGTATTTTTCATTCAACTCGTTCAATTTAGTGGGAGAGAGAATGAACCCTTTCCTCAGACCCCCTCTCAAGCCAAGGCTGTAGGCTCAGGTTTGGAGGACAAGACGGTGTGGTCCCCATGGAGGGAAGCTGGCATGGCCTCCAGGGGGAGGAATCTCGAAATGCAAAGGCAGTGTGCTATGAATCAGCTTCAGGAAGGGTGGGCTAAGAGGTGAGTGTCAGGAATAGAGAGCACGAGGTCATGAAGGGCTTTAAGTGCTAGGGGAGGCACTTGTGATGCACTAAGACCAGGGAGCCATGAACGAGTTTTGGGCAGGAGAGAGGGTGAGCTCCCTGGCTGTCTGGAAGATCCCTTTAGAGTGCATGTGTGAGATGGGGAAGGGAACGGGGGCCAGGAAGTGACAGAATATGCCAGAAGGATGGACAGGCAAAAGCAGAGCAAGGAGTTGAAACTGGAGAGGTTACAAGGTGGCACATCGTGAACTGAATGCCAGGCTGAGGGTTTCTCTTCACCTGGGAAGGCTCTGAGGAGCTCCGAGAAGGGAAGTGGCACCATCGGGTTGCTGCCCTGTTCTCTGTGTGCCTGGCCACCCCAAGGTTCAAGGAGCAGAGACCAGCAAGCACCGAACACGTGCCCTGTGACAGGACCTGTTAAATTCTTTAATCCTCACAGCAGCCTTTGAGGTAGGACACACGATCTCTGATTTACAGAACGGGAAACTGAGGTGCAGTCAAGTGAACTGCTTCATAACAACGCCCGAGAAAGTGGTGGAGCCTGGATTTGAGCTTGAATCTCTAATCACATCACCTGTGATCTTTCTGCCCTACGTCGGGGTGGGGGGGTGCTCCTAGAGTAGCCAACGGTGACATCGGCACACGGGCTCCTCATGCTTCATCGATGAGCTCCTGGCTTCTCCTTCCCCCCCAGCCTGGTTGGGATTCCTCGGGCCAGGTCTGAGCTCTGGGTGGGCCCTCATTGGCGTGTCTGGATTTGATCTCCGAGTACTCGGTGGCGCCGTTCTCGTCGTCAGGCTCCCGCGGCTTCATCCCGTGGAAGCTGAGGGAGGCATACTGGTGATTCTGCTCCTCCCCGGCGGGAGGGGCGGCGCCGGGTGGGGTCCCTTGGTCCGGGGAGGGGTCTGGCCAGGGCTTTTCCCTGCGACCCTGGGTAAAGGGGAGAGAAGAGAATCAGAGCACGTATAAGGTGCTCATGGTCCCCACAGGAAGGTTGGGCTGGGAGGACATTTATTCATTCAACCTTTTATCCCACACACATGTCCTGTGGACTCAACTCTTCACTCATTTGTTTAAAAATATGTAGCACTAGAATTGATTAGAACCTACTGAGAGCTTCCTAATCACATTCAATCCTTACAGAAATCCAGTAGAGAAGATACTGTTATTGTTCCCACTCTACAGATAGGAAAGCCGAGCGGGGAGAGGCTAAGGAACTTGCCCAGGGCCACCCAGCTAGTCAGTGGTGGAGCCTTTTTAACCTCGGCTGCAGTGTTATGTGCTGGGTCCAAGACTAGGGGTAAGGTGTACAGTATGAGACAGCACACATACACCCCAACCTCACACAGCTGACAGTCCACTAGGAGGAACAAGGAAAAGCAAATCTCTGAGGTCCTGAGTGGGATATGAGATATTCTGAAGTACAGTTCAGAAAAGATGCCAATCCTGGATTCTGGACCTGGGTTCTGGGAAACAAAACCAGAGCAGAGTCCCAGTTCCTCAGCAAGGATGGCACCATATGCCAGTGAACTCCTCCCTTCCACCTCCCATCTCTGCCCACACCTCTACACAGTGATGCCAAAGGAAAGTGAGCTCAAAGCAACATGAACCTTCAAAGAGCAGCATGGAAAGGAAAAACAAAAGGACTCCAGTTTAGGAAAAGTTTCCCCACATCAAACTAAAAGTAGAATATCTGGAGAAAAGCCTTAATTAAGCATAAACAGGATGAAATGAAATAACAAAGCAGCTGTTTGCACTGAACCTACTGTAGCCAAAGAAGAGGCAATACTGACATGTATTCATTAATAACTTGACAATACATGAAAAAGGGTTAAATTCACCACTCATGAGACTCAGATTAGATTAATAAGCAGGATCAAGCAATATGTTCTCTTTCACTCTTGAGTTATTTGCCAAATTCTGGCTCTGAGTTAGGTGCTACTCTAGCAAATGGGGACATAGATGGACTGAAATAAGTCCAAAATAGTTGCCCTCATGCAGTTACTTGTAAGCAGGGGGATAGTAATACTAGAAAACCATTGTCAGTGAGCTCCCCATGAGCTAGATATTGCCTAAGCACTCACCCTGCTCCCCACCCCCAATATTTGAAAGATACAGCACTATCATATTAATTGCTCCATTTCCTGAATAAAAAACAAAGACAGAGAGGTTAATTAAGTTGTCCAAGGTCACATAGCTTGGAATACAGGAGTCGAACACAAGAAGTTGAACTCCAGGGTCCATTCTGTTCCTCACTTTATTATTATGCTGACAGTACAAAAGCTTACAGAAAAAGAAAGCTCTACAATAGCTCCTGTCAAGACAGTGAATTCATACTGGGTCTATTTCTTGAATCCAACTATGGAGGAATTAAAGAGAGTATCATAGAAGGACAAAATTAAATGAATGGATGAATGAATGGATGGAATATACCGAAATTTCCGGGGGAAATGACAAGCTAATTTAGGATGGGGGAGGCAGTGATGGCTTAAGCTTAGAGTGGGGCAGCTGGCTTGTCAATGAGAGAATAGATCATCCCAATATATTTGAATTCTGCTCCTGCCTCTCTTCTGCCCTCGCTTTGGGACAATCACTACTTTCCCCCTTGCTGCAGAATTCAGAGAGCAGGGACAGGAAAGGGATATGCAGATGTCCACAAGGCAAATGCTGGATCAGCACCAAAGCCCTGTTCCGGTGAAGAGGAGGAGGAACAAGCGGGGCCTGCCTGGACTTTGGCATTCTTGTCTCCATTTCCTCCTCTCCAAACACCCCAGGCTGGTGGATCACAGTTCAGGGAGAGCCCCCACCCCTGCTGCTTCTCTTTGGGGGTCTGAAGGCAAAGGGATGAACTGAGCTGCTTTCTTGGAGGGGCAGGAAGGGGGAACGATTGGCTATAATTTTGGTGTTGGGGATGCTCCACTCTGAGGCTTGCTGCTTTGAGGCTTAGTGGGTCTGTCACAGGCCAGAGTCTACCCTTCACCCTCCCCCAGTAAACTCAGCCAGGTAGAAGGCAGGTGACCCTGGGGAGTGTGAGGTCACAAGTCAGAAGAGAGGGCACATGGAAAAAAAAAGCCACCTGAACCCCCTATACCATCGAAAGCATAAGTAATAGAACACTTTGATCTAGAATTTAAGCAGTGCTCTAAGAAACAAGCAGTGATATTAGCAACATGAGAACAAGTGAGAAACTTTTCTTAATCTTAGTAAAAATAATTATTCTTAACTATTCTTAAACAAAAAGACTACAGGGAAATATTATGTGTGAAAAAAATATGTAATAGGTGAATCAAAGAACCTTATGGATGAGATGAAAGGTAGAATGGGTGCATTTGAAAGCAAATTAATAAGCTGGAAGGGCTGTTTGAAGTTATCTCCATAGAAGGGGGTAGGGAAAGGTGAAGAATAGAACATATGAAATAAAAGTTAGATATGGAGGATAAAAACAGAAAACATCAACATTAAGGTAATAGTAGTCAACAAATGAGATAAAAAGAAAATAGAAGAGGAGGAACTATTTGAAAAAAAAATAATGGAGATAAAATTCCAAGAATTAAAGAAAGACAAACAACCTCGGTTGAAAGGGCCCAACAAATGCATGAAAAAAGACAAGGGAAAGCCCACACCCAGGTATACTGTAATGACTCTTAATATCAAAATCAAAGAGAAAATTTCCAAAGTTTCCAGGGAGAATTAGCAGATTACCTATAAATGTGCAAGAATCAGACTGACAAAAGATTTCTTAACAGCAATTCTGAATGCAAGAAACAATGGAGTAATATGTTTAAAGCATTGAAGGAAAATAACTTTAAACCTAGAATTTATATTGTGCTAAAACACAGTTCAAATGTAAGGGCATAAAAATATTTTCAGTCATACAAAGCCTCAGAGGTTTTACTACATGAAGACCCTTGAAAACACATTTGGAGGAAGAATCAAATTAAAGGAGAAACAATAGCAGGAAATGCTGCAATAAGTATGTGACATAAAGGGTAGAAAACACCTCAGTAAAATGTGTGTAGCTGTCTATAAAGAAAACAAGACCAAAGAATAGAAAATGTGAAGTATGTTCACAATAATAGAATGAAAACTTTCAATCTTTAAGTAGTATCAGCATTGCCAATAGTGGAGGGAGGAAGGGGAGAGCAAGAGACATATAAAAGCAGGCTAAAGTTCTTACTTTATTAAGTGTAAGATAGATATATTAACTTTTTAAATAAAAAAGGAGAAAAATGAAATAATGAAAAAGTGGAACCAAGTGAAAGTAAAAGGCAAAATGGTAGGAGAACAAGTCCACATTTATCAATAAACATGACAAACACAGATAGAGCAAACTCAACAGGTAAAAGACAGAAATTGTCAAATTGGATTTTGAAAGCCTGGCTAAATACTGCTGATAGAAATCACCACTAAAGAGTAAAGACACAAAAAAATTCTAGAAAAATGAAAGGGATGGAAAAATATTAGGCATTCACTAACTGATAACAACTGGAGTAACTTTATATTAAGATCTGGCTAAATAGACTAAAACCAAAAGAATCAATAGAGATACCCAGGATCACCAGGTATGATAAAATTTTCAACTCACCAAGAAGATATAGTATTTCTAAAACATGTAGTGTCAATTTTAAAGTAACCCAAATATAAGAAATGTATTTGATAAAACTCCAGGAAGAAATTGACAAATATGCTATCATAGTGTAAGATTTCAACACACCTCCCTCAAGTATTGATAGATCAGGAAGACTTATCAGTAAAGATTTGGACTGGAACAAAATAATTAACACACTGACCTATTTTATAGAGCATTTAAGAAATAGAAAATACACATTCTTAAGCACACAGGAAACATTTACAAAATTTCATCATGTGCTAGGCCTCAGTGAAATTTCAACAAATTTCAAAAATAGGTATCATAAAAACAAGCATTCTGACCAAAATACAACTGCTAGAATTTAATTATGAAAAGATGTGTAAAAATCCCTATATATTTGGGCACTCCCAAATAATTAAGATTAGCAAAAGAAATAATAGGATTATAACAATTTTAGAACTGAACGGTATTAAAATGACACACATCAAAACTCGTGGGATGGAGTGAAAGTGGTTTGAGAGAAATCTTTCCATGAGTATTTTTATAAATAAAGAAGAGTGCTGTAAGTTAATGACCTCGTATCCCCCTCAAAAAATTAGTCAAAGAACATCAGAATAAACCAAAGGAAGTAGAAGGAGGTGCTAAGAAAATGAAAGTAAAATAAATATAACAGAAAACAAAGATATAGTGAGAAGATCAACAATCCCAGAAGTTGGTTCTTTGAAACCAGCACTAGAATGGGCAAATATTTGGCAAGACTTAAGTAGGTTAAAAAAAAGAGAAACCATAAAAAATGTCAGGAATATAAAAAGAGAGTTAATTTCATGTAAAGCAAGTAGTATAAAGATAAGAGGATACCATCCATGACTTTTCGGCAATAAGTTACAGAACTTAAATGAAGTCAACAAATTCCTAGAGCAAAGCTTACTAAAGAAATAAACAATTTTACACAAGATAACATTAGGTTCAGATAGTTTTACAGGTTAACATTTACCAAACACTCAATTTTTCTGTAATTCAATATTATCTTAATACACAAACCAGAGAAAAATAGGAAGTGAAAGCAAAATGATAGGCCCATTTCACTAATGAATATAAATGCAGAAGTGCTAAACAAAAGCTTGGAAAACTGTATCTAGCAGGGCATAACAAATATATACCTCAAACAAGTTGGTTTTCTCCCAGAAATTTTCATATTAGGAAATGTTTAGCTATCATTCACTGTGGTAACAGATTAAGGGGGAAAATAATATGATTATTTCAGTAGATGCATTTGAAACATGCGAGAGAAATTCATGATAAAAATGTTAGGTTGGTGCCGGAAAGGAACTTTCTTAACCTGATAAAGTTTATCTACAAAAAACCTACAATTAAAACTACCTTAAATGATTTGGGCTGCATTTCGTTCAAAACCAGGAGTAATAAAAGAGATCTGTGATCACTTGTATTAGTCTTTGACTAGAATCTTAGCCAGCATATTAAGGCAATAAATTGGAATTAATTGCTTATTAGGCAAGTAATAAAGTATATGAAGTAATAAACTTATTATTTTGCAGATGATATGACCATCTAATTTGAAATCCCAAAAGACACTAAAGACAAATTATTAGCACTAACAGGAGAGCTTAGGAAATCGGAAGGATATAGTATCTATTTCAAATGTAGTTGCATCTCACTCTTTGCTGCACCTACCAAGAGAACGAAGACTTCTTGGTACCCAGACAGTTGACATCTCAGAAGTGGCCGTGTCATTCCGAAGGAATGCACAGTTATTGTAAAGGCCTAAGAGGATCCCAGCAGAAGAATTCAACCCCATCAAAGCAGAAAAGAGAAAAAGAGAAGCTCTGGTTTGGCAAATGGTGGGGAAATACAAAGGAACTGGTTGCAGTTCAAACAATCTGTAATCAGGGATGTGGACTTACAAAATGAGGTCAGTGTGTGCTTACTTTGCAAAGTAATTATTCAGGAGAGTCGGTCATTTGTTGAAATCTGAAATCTCTTAGAAGAAAAATACATCTGCAGAGTTTGCATGAGGCCGGGTATTTCTTGTTCAGTCCCTGAAGCCCCCCAAAATGAGTTAATTCTTGAAGGAAATGACATTACATTTGTATCAGACAGCTTCTTTGATTCAAAAAGCCAGGATGGTTAAAATCAAGGATATCACAATTTTTCTGATATTCGCTATATCTCCGAGAAGGAACAGTTTAGCAGGATTATGAATGAGCTGTAGAATTCTCCACTGCAGAAGCAACAAGATCTAAATGACACTGAAGACCAATTTTGATATTTTTTAATTATAAAAAAGAAACCCAATATATTAAAAAATATATATTTCATCTCTGGCAATAAGCAATCAGAAAAATGCATTTTTTGAAAGGTAACATTTACAACAGCAAGAAGAACTACTACCTAGGCAGAAAAATAACAAAACTTCTTCAAGACTGGTGTGTAGAAATTCTACATCTTTCTTGAAAACTTTAATAAAGACTTAGACAACTAGAGAAGATTCTACTTTCATAGATAGGATGACTTGAATTTATAAACAAGTAAATTATTCCAAAATTGATCTATGAATTCAATGCAATTCAAATCAGAACACCAAGAAGGATTGTCCTGGAGCCTGACAAGCTGAATCTGACATTTAAATGGAAGAACAAAGTGCCAAGAATAGCCAAGACATTACTTAAGAAGGTTAAGTCAGAGGTCTTGTTCTATCAAATGTGACTTACTTCCAAATCCAAAGAATCTACTGATTGTAGGGACAGCATGGTTCTGACACAGGGACAGTATATTTGACCACTGGAATGGAATTGAGGCCATAGAAAGAGACCCACACATATACAGAATTTTGATATCTGACAGAAGCATTGTGGCCCATTAATGGGGGAGGAAGGGAGGGACTATATTCTATAAATTAGGGAGGAACATACATGGCTCAACACCACACATCACACACAAAAATCAATTCCAGGAAGATTAAGTACTGAAATAGCAAAAGGAAACCACAAGACTTTTAGTATAAACTCTACTTGAATATTCTACCGAGCTTAAGATGGGTAAGATTTTTCTTAAATGAGACACAAAAGTAACTCACAGAAAAAAGAAGACTAATTAATGTGATTGTATTACAATTAAGACTTACATTCATCAAAGCTTACTTTAAGAAAAATGAAAAGACAAGCTAATTGCCAGGGGAAGATATTTATGCCCAGGAATACACATCCAAAGATTTTCATCCTCACTGGTAACAACAGAAATGCAAATAACTACCATGGTGAGATACCATTTTATACCTACTGAGTGGCAAAAAATTGAGAAAACCAAGTGCTGGAGAGACTGTGGACCAACAGGATCTCAGAGACATAGATGGTGGAAGAGCAAATGGGTACAAACATTTTGGAAAACCATTTGTCATCATCTGGTAAAGATGAACATTCACACAACCTCTGACCTAGGGATTAGCTTCTTGGGTATATGCCCAAGAGAAACTCCTGCATCTGAATATGGCAAGACAAGAATAACTATGTTCACTGTAACAACACTTGGAAACAACAAAAAATGCCCCTCAGTATGAACTTGGAAGAACACATTGTGACGTCATCGTAAAATAAAATTATTATACAGTAGGGAAGATGAATGAGCTGACACTTTGTCCAACAGCATGAATGAACCTTCACAATGTAAAAGTTGGGTCTAAAGAGCAAGTCCAAGAAGGACGCATGGAGCATTATACTCCGTAAGATCAGAAGCAATGTAAACTAAATATTGCATGTTTTGGTTATTTATACGTGTGATAACACTGGCAACCCAAGGCTCAGAAGACTGATTACTGGGAATGCATTAGGGAGCAGTGCATGGGTAGATGCAAGTAACGGCTTGGTGTTGCCATAGGCACCTTATCATCAGTGTTCTAGGTCTTACTGTTGGATGGTGTGTCATTTGCTTATCATATTATCAATTTTTTAAAAAAGAATAAGTAAAATGAAAGTCAACCATGCTTCTTGCAGTGATAACAGCTTTTTATGAACAAGACATTTTAGATAATTCCATTCAGGCAAAATAGACAAGCTTTTATGAATAGGGAGAGGAGATGTGCTGGACAGGAACGGAGGGAGGGACACTTACAGGGCTTGAGCAGACCTGGCCCTGTCCATTGAGGATCTCACAAGCATAATTGACAGGTAAATACAGTGGAGTTGCATAATGAGTCCAAGTCCCTATAGACAGGCATACACATAAGGCTGTGGACACAGAGAAGAGGCAGGGATAGCTGTCAATGGGGGAAGGAGAGGACAAACATCTTCTAGAGCAGGGGATATTCAACTCAGAGCTGGAAGGATGAGAAGGGTGGTCTGGGGAAAATTGGGAAGGAAGGGCATTTCAGGTAGAAGGACCCGCATATGCAAAGGCTTGGAGCTGAAAGGGAGTGGGGCTCCACAGAAACGCAGAGACGATCAACATGGGTGAGGTGGGTGAGCCCAGCCAGTGAGGCAGGCTGGGCAGGAAATGGGCCAGAGCAGCTCCTAGGTGAAGACCTCAACAAGAGAACCAAATATCCAGCCAAGGAATGTGGACTGGATTCTTCACACAATGGGAGCCGAGACCAACACTGAAACTCCAGGTTGGCCAGAAAGTAACATTTTGGGGAGATGTTGAGGGTGAGCATCAAGGCAAGGAGGTGAGGTGGGCAGGAGGCCGAGCAGAGGACCAGGGTTAGCTTAACTTCAGGAGAAGGTTGGATGGGATGTAGTGATTTCTCGGCTCTGGGAGGTGAAGAGGGGAGAACAGAGGGAGGACAACTCCCAGGTGAGCAGGGAGAGGCAGGTTTGGGAAACACTGAGGAGCTCAGGCTGGACTTGCTGATCAGACATGCCCAGGCCCCAGAGGACACCCATGTCACTCACCCAGGCGACTGTACCCATCACAGGGTCCTCGTTGTCCACGCCCTCTACTCTCCCAGCTAATTGCTTCCTGCGGGCTTTCACTCTAAGGGAAGAGACCAGGACTCAGCAGCTGGGAGGGCTCAGGGCCCAGGTGGGCAGGCTGCTCCCCTGCTCCCCGTGAAGACACTGCAAATGACAACTGGGGCATCCCTGGAACTGGGTTTGGAAACCCTCCTGATGAGGTGTAAATGCTTCTCCTGGGTGACCATGGGTTGGGAGAGACAACGTACTTGGCCAAGGCCACTAAAGACTGGATTTCCATCACTAAAGATGCTTCTGGATCTGCTCAGCCACCCCACTCCCTGCTGCACACCTCCCTGGACCTCCCTGGGACCAAGGCTTACATGCAGAAGAAGGCGAGGCACAGACACAGGGAGAGCAGGACCACAGCGCCAGCGCCTCCGAGGGCCCCCAGGACCACTCCTGCCCTGGACTCCAATTTCCCTGCAGAGAAAGGCGTGTGAGGAGCCTCAATCCCAGCACTCAGGCTCCCCAGACACAAGATAGTATACCCCAACCTCGCAAGTGATCACCTTCCATCCAAGCCCCGGCCTTCCCCCTGCAACAGGCCCCCTGACCTGGCAGCATGAGGACACCAACCCTCTGGTGCCCGTGGGCGTTCTGGGCCTCGCAGCTGAGCCGGAGGCCGGGGCCAAGCCCCCCGTGGAGGCTCAGGTTGCTGTGGGCCCAGGGTCCAGCTGTGCTGGAGGTGGCCGTGAAGGAGGCGTTGCTGTGGGTCCCCTCCACCAGCTCCTCCCCGAGCCGCCAGTGCAGGGAGGGGGCTGGCCGGGCTCGGGCGGAGCAGCTGCAGCGCAGACCCTCAGCCTCCCAGGAGCAGGAGGGGTCGAGCAGCTGCGGGGGGTCTGTGGGGAAACATATGGCAGGATGATCGGGAGGTGCCCCCCTCCCCAGGACCCCGGGCTCCTGTTCCCAAGGGTCCCCACACTCACAGAGCACAGAGAGGAGCAGGGAGATGTTTCTAGAGCCCAGCGGGTTCTCAGCTCGGCAGGTGAGTTCTCCTTCATTTTCAGTTGTTATGTGAGGCAGCTCCAGGTGTCCAGAATTGGAGATGAGCAAGGCATTCGAGGTTGGGGACCCCTGGAACCACCTCAGCTGTGCAGGTGGGTTGCCATCAGCAACACAGAGCAGGTGCAGAGCCTGGCCCTCCAGGATGGAAAGAGGCGAGGTGGCATTTCTCAGGATCTTTAGAGCTTGGGAGAAAGGTGGAGAGAGAGAGGTACAAGATTGCATAAAGAGAGAGGAAGGGTGGGAGATGCAAAGATGGAGAGTGAAAGAGGGATGCAAAGACCCAGAGAAAATGGGAGAGTGTGCCAGGGGAGGCTGACCATCCCCATGCCTTCGGCCTTTCCAGTATCCTGGGGCACACCCCACTCCCCTGCCCCATGTTATCTTGGTCCAGTCTGGGTTCAACAGGCCTTTACACCCCTACAAGTTTAACCCATATCTTCATAGGAGGGCACTGTCTCCCTGGGACCTGCCTGGACAGTTAGCAGAGAGAGAACAGAGAGCCCAAGATGGCTTCGGGAAGTAGTTTCAGTTAGTGCAGGAGGAAACAGGACCAAGGTGTCTGCGGGATACGGGAGGAGCAGAGCCATAGAGCAGAGCCCGTCGGGGGAGATGGGCAATCCTTGGATGGGGTCACAGAGAGGTCTCAGTGACTGGGAAGAGCTGGCCACAGGAGGGACACAGGGATGGAGAAGGCCAAATGCTGATTCAGGCTTTGAAAAGAACATGCACCTGGGAGGTAGGGGAGGAAGGTGGTGATTCTCATCCTTGCCCTCCCATGTCTCACCCCATGTGAGTTTGGATTCCCCACCTTTGCTCGGAGGAGGCACCATGGACAGTTCCCAGCCCTGGAGAGGGGAGGGTATTTCCTACCTGTGCCATTTCTGTAGGTGCTGATGGTGAGGTTCTGTGGAGCATCTGGAATAGAAAGATACGGCCCCTGCATCAGGGGTGAAGAGTGGGATGGCATGGTCCTGTATCCAAGGGGCCGTGGGAACAGAGGGCCGGGGTGATGCCCTCTTTGCCTGCCCACGTCCACCCAGATGCCCAAGGCTCAGGTTAGCTGCTCCCCAACCTCCACCCTCCCTCCATCTCCCTGTATCCATCTCTTTCTGGTGCTCTCCCTGTCTGTGATTCTCTTTCCTACACACACTCCAACTTCCCGCAGGGCCCCCGCCTCCCGCCCAGCACTCACAGGAGACGAGGAGCTGCACAGTCCTCTCCATGGCCCCCAGAGCTTCCTGGAGTTGCACCCGACAGGTGACGTTGGTGCCGTGGTCCTGAGGCCTTGGGATGAGGGTGAGCACTGGGGAGTGGGGGGTTCTGGAGTCCAAGGAGTTAAGGGCAGCCCCCGACCAGGAGAAGGTGAGTGCTTGGCCCCCCTCACAGGCCCCCGGCAGGCTGCAGGTGAGGTTTGTGGGGCGGGCAGACTCCAGAGGTTCCAGAAAGTGGATGTCAGGGGTCTCTGTCAGGTCTGAGGAGGAGAGAGGGGACGCCTGGGCCCCGGGGAATTGGGGACCCAGGGTGTGGCCCTGAGGGTGGCTGGTGCCTGGGGTCTGAGCTGGCCCCTGGTCCTGTGTCTTCCGACCCCCGCAGCCCCGTGACCAGGATTGGGGACATCCTGTGCCTGTGCTACAGCGGGGTCCCCACCTCCCAGGGGCTCTCCTGGGGCCCTGCCGTACCTGTCACCTGCAAGGCCAGCCCCTTATCTCTGTAGTAATAGCTTCCCCACCCTCCTCTCTCCACTCGGACCAGGTAGTTCCCCGTGTCGCTCCTCCTGGCATCCCTGATGTGCAGGGAGCAGTTGGTCCTGGGGTCCCCGAGGAGGCGGAACCGGCCCTGGGTCTGTGAATTCACCGGTGTGTTCGGCTTGTTTGTGACCACGAGAACACTGTAGTATATATCGCGCCAGTTCTGGAACCAGGAGATGTGCGGTGGCTCTGGCCACAGGCTCCAGGGGTAGGAGAAGGAGCAGGGCACGAGCGCGCACAGGCCCTCCTGCACAGACACCGCCTCCTGCACCTGCAGCTGGATCTCGGCCTTCTGCTGCTGGGACCCTGGGGGGACACCGGGGGGCGCCAAGGCTCAGCGGTAGCTCGGGCCGCCCTTCACCCCTCCTCCCCGCACCCCGCGGCCCACTCACCCGCCCACAGCAGGGGCAGCAGCAGGGGCAGCATGTCGGTGTCTGCAGGGCCGGGCGCGTCCAGGCCCCTGTCGGGGAAGGAAACATCCCGACTGCGGGGGTGGGGCCGAGGAGCCCCAACAGGAAGGGGGTGGGGGGAGGAGAGAGCTGCGGCCGCCCCGGGAAGGGGAACTTGGGGACCACGGGGCTGGGCGCGGGGAGGAGAGACAGCCGGGGTCCCCGCCCCTCACTGACTTCCTAAGAGGGAGAGAGGCTCCTCCCGTCCACGGTCTGGGAGTCATCACCTTCCAAGCCACGCTAATTATACCGAGAGTTCCACTGAGACCACCAGACAGAAACGAGGAGGATGTTTCTGGTCATTGGCGGGGGCTTCTATCAGAAGCATCCTCCCACTCAAAACAGCTAAATGTTCTGGGGGAAAAAAATCGTATTTTCTTATAACCATGGAAGAGCCAGCAAGCAAAAAAGGAAATTTCAGATCCAAATCCAGTGTGTGGTGGGAACCCACCTCATCCTTGCCCTGGGGCAGATTTGCTGATGGGGCAAACTTGGGTTCTGGGCTTCTTGGATCCTGGATCTGGCAGGAGAGAGCTGAAACACAGACCCACCCAAGGTGGAATGCTCCTGGGAGAACCTCGCCTCATTATGTGGAGACCCCAAAAGGGTGAATCTCAGTGCAGAAGCAGATTTGCCACAGTGACACCAATGAAGCTCAACTTGCAGAGCTTCTCATCTGCTCAGATCTTTTCAGATACCTGACAGAGGCCCAAGTGATATATGAAACTGGCTTGAAATCTTACTGCTCTTTTATGAAGGAAATTTAACAGAGGTTCCCCCAACTTTACAATGATCTTTATAAATGGAGGCAATCCCAATAAGGAGTCATGTGCTCAAAAGATAGTTTTTTAAACTATAAAAGAGAAAAAGAAATTTCAGTCAATCCTGGCAGAGGAAATACTGACTTCTCTTTCTATTCTCTTTGTAAAAAATCATATTACAAAGTTGTTTTCACATAAAGAGGCAATCAAAGGTTATCAATCAAAAAATGGGAAAAGTGTATTATGCAGATGCTATAGTATACTGTAGTATGCTATATATTAACAAAATCAGTATGTAATTTTCTGAATTGCCTGGTATTTTGGCATTCCTCAGCATTTTAGGTTTTGTGATTTGATGTGATGTTTTCTCATTCCAAAAAGGCATTTATATAAGTGCCAAATTTTGTATTATTTTTCTAAAGTGTGATCCTAACATTTGAATAAATGACAGGACCCGTGAAACTTGGGTCTTCTGCTGCCTCAGTGTTCAGGAACACAAGAGTAACCTGCCCCCACCCCCTGCCCCAGAAGTTGTAGGGAAGTTGCCATGGCGTAGACTGGGGAGGGTAGGGACCAAAGAAGGAAGGTGGTTGTGGCCACAGGCCATGCTTCACTGGATGTACAGCACAAACTCACGTCACCCAGGTGGTCTAGCAGATCCCAGGCTGTGCATTTAGATTAGCGTGGTCAAAATCCCAAGCAGCAGACGGTGCTCCCCTTGTGCTTCATTGGCCTTCCAACACCTGATTACCTAATCACTTTGTTAAATTCCCTGTTGAAATACATAGTGTGGCTTCTGTGCTGAAATCTCAAGAAATGAACAATAATAACAACAGAAAGCACTGGGTGATTTCAGTTTCCCTGTATAATAAAACTCACAGTCAATTGGGAATAAAAGAGAATTTCCCCATCAAGATAAACGGTGTCTGCAGCAAACATAATCCCTAATGGAGGAACATCAGATTCTAGAGTCTGGTAAGGCAATTAAAAAAACATAAAAGAATTGAAAAGGAAAAAAAATCAAAGAAGTTTCCTTCTTAAATGACATGATTCTCTAAATAGAAAGCCCAAAAATATATAGATACATTTCTGTGCTTAATAATTAGCAGGGTTTCTAGACATAAAATCAAATTACAAAAATTAATTGAATTTGTACATCATGATAATAAACAAAACTGGAATTTTATAAAAGCTGCTAATGACTATAGCATAATAAGTTATGATAAGCAATTTTAGAAATCTGTCTAGCAAAATATGTTCACCACCTTTATGGAGAATATTATACATCTGTATTAAGTAAATTAAAAATGTAGATAAATGGAATAATATGTTAATGGGCTAGAAGACTATATTGTATAAATGTCAGTTCTATCCGAATTAATCTACAGAGTCAAAGTAATATCTCACACAATCCTCCAGGCAATTTTTGTGGATCTTGATAACTTGATTGTAAAATTCCTATTGAAGTGGAAACTTCCAAGTATAACCAAGTGATCACGAAGAAGACCAAGGTGTGAGGAGTGGCTCTTGAAGATACCAAGACATTACAATGTTCTCAAAAAAGAGACAGTTTTATACTGACATAGGGATAGACAAATAGATGGAAGGAACAGAATGGAGAACCTAGACACATACCTCAATCACAGGAAGCCTCATGTATAATAGAGAAGGTGGTAGAGAAAAGTGGGAAAGCAATTGTTCCAGTTTGCTCATGCTGCCATTATGCAAAATACCAGAAATGGATTAGCTTTTTTAAAGGGGGTTATTTGGTTATAAATTTACAGTTCTATGGCCAAAAAAGTGTCCAAATAAGGCATCAACAAGAGGATAACTTCACTAAAGAAAAGCCGATGGTGTCCGGAACACCTCTGTCAGCTGGGAAGGCATGTGGCTGGCATCGGCTGGTTCTGGGTTGTGTTTCAGCTCCTCTCTCTGCTCTTGTGCATCCTTAGCTTAGCATCTCCAAATACGTTCTGTCCACAACTCCAAGCATCTCTGAGCATCTCTGTCAGCTCCCAAGCATCTCTCCAAAAGTCTCTCGCAGCTGCTCTGAGCTCCTTCTGTCTGTGAGCTCTCTTATAGGATTCCAGTGATTTAATTAAGACCCACCCTGAATGCCAGGGTCCACATCTCCATGGAGATAATTTAATCAAACATTTCTACCCTAATCAACAGACTAATCAGTCTGCCCCCACAAGACTGCATTAAAGAATATGGCTTTTTGCATGACGCAATATATCCAAACCGGCATAGCAATAGACGATTCAATAAAATGTGTGAAAAACGGGGGATCTACATGCACCCAAATGAAATTGGACCCCATCACATCCTATAAATGAAAATTAAGTGCAGATAGATTGAAGGCCCAATTTTGACAGGTAAAACGACAGTAGCATTAGAAGATAATGAAGCAAGATATTGCTGTGCTCTTGAAGTAGGGAAGGATGCTAAACAAGACATAAATAGCACCTTCCATAAACAGAAAGACATAAAACTTGAATTATATTAAAATTAAGAACTCTCCATAAATGACACCAAGAGGAAAGTGAAATCATCAGCCACCTAGTACAAGAAGATATTTGTAATATGTATAACTGGCAAGGAAAGTACCATTATCCAGAATAAATGAAGAATTTCTACAAAAAGAGAGCACAAAAAAGTGGGCTCACTCATACAGGTGCCTCGTCAAAGGCAGCATACAAATGAAAATCTGCTGTACCTTATCAACAGCCAGGAAAATGCACATTAAAATTATAATAAGATACTATTACACATTTCAAATTGGCACAAATTAAAGTATCTGACAACACCAAATGCTAATGACAGTATAGCACACTGGTTGTTGGAAAGTAAAAACAAAATTGTTGCAACCACCTTGGGGGATAGTTGCATTATCTAATAAACTGAGGATAAACATATGCTGCATCCCAGTGATTCCACTCCTAGAATTCTCTTCTAGAGCAGGGTTTGTCAATATGTAACCACTTGTTCCATGTGGTTACTGACCACTTGAAATGAGAGTGTATGGCGATGTGCTATAAGGTACTATAAGATGTCCTAAAAGAGTACAACTCACGTTGTATTTCAGAATGCAAACTCAATAATTTTATAATGATTACCTATTGAAATAAGATTTACATATATGGATTAAATAAAATATATTATTAAAACTAACTTCGCTTTTTAAATTAACTTTTCTAATGTGGCACTTAAGAAAATATGAAGTTACCCTACAGCTTGCATGTGTGACTCACTCTATATTTCTATCAGACAGCACCAGTCTAGATAACCTCTTGCCGCTGTGCCCCAGGATACAAGGTCAAGAATCTTCATAGCATGGTTGTTCCTAATGATGCCACTGAAAGTATCATAAACATCTGTCAAAGGTAGAATGCGTTAATTGCATTATATTCATACAGTTGTTGCCTATATGACAGTAAAAACAAAGAAACACTGCCACACAAAGCAATGTCCTGTTGAGTGAAAATTGCAAAATCATACATCAGCATGATTCCATTAATGAAAGGTAAAACCAAACTATATTGTTTGGTGATACATTCAAAACACTAGAATTATAAAGGAAAAAAGAAACATAAAGAGCAGTGGGAAGGGACACCAAGGGGGAGTTCCCTGCAATATTCTATTTCATAACTGGGTGGGACTTCCTTGGGGGGGTCCACTTTTAATTATTCCTTAAACAGAATATATATGGTTCAGGAATTCTTTTGGATGTTTGCTAGATCTAAAAATAAAAATGAAAAACAAACTCATGATCAAAAAATTGGAAGACACCACTAAATAGATAAGGTAACTGTGATGGTTTCAAGGTATATGTGCCCCAGACAAGATCACA
Organism: Bradypus variegatus; assembly: GCA_004027775.1. NCBI lineage: Eukaryota > Metazoa > Chordata > Mammalia > Pilosa > Bradypodidae > Bradypus > Bradypus variegatus. The sequence continues at coordinate 8,248 of PVKY010000319.1, read as the reverse complement.
TTCTAAAAGCAAATCCATTCCTTGGGGGCAGGAACCTTTGATGAGGTTATTTCAGCTGAGGCCTGCCCCAGTCTTTTATGAGAGGATGAAATTCAGAAAAACAGAATAGAAGCTAAGAGAGAAAGCCACAGAAGCTTGGAGAGAAAAGCCAAATAAGCTTAAAGAGGACATAGGAAAAAAGAAAAACCACAGAAACAGGGAAGCAGCCACTGAAGCTAGAAGCTGAAAGCAATGAAACCCAGGACAAAAGGAGCAGCAGACGCTGGCCATGTGCCTGGCTGTGTGACAAAGGAGTCCGTGGTCACCACTAGCTGGTCTTTGGGGAGAAAACATCGCCTGTTGATGTTTTGATTTGGACATTTTCACGGCTTCAGAACTGTAAACTTGTAAGTTAGTAAACACCTATTGTAAAAGCCAATGATTGCATTTTGTCAGCTTTAGCAACTATCATTTTAGTGACTATCACTGACTTAAAGTAAGCTGTATGCATAAATGAAAAATAACTTAGACTATAGAGATTAATTTACAAATGTTTAAAATTACTGTGAAATTATCTTAGCATACCCAAAATATATCAGTTATGTGAACAGTAGTGAGACCATTTCTATTTTATCAGTCTGCTTTCTGAGAATTTAACTATACTGGAAACACAAATTTAAGTCTCCTAAAAATATGCTTTGTTTAATAAATAGAATAAGAATGATTGACTCAAAATGACATCATAGAAATAGCTACAAAATATATGAAATGTTTTTGAAAATAAGCTGATAGCACATAAGAAGTGGCTCCCCCAAAAAGAGAACACAAAAAACAAAATTCTGATAAATGCAGCAATTCTTAAGGCCTATATGTATATATGTATATATATACACATTCATTATTTTTGTCTTCTTATCAAGGTGTGTGTGTGTGTGTGTGTGTGTATATATATATATATATATACCTTATAAAAAAAGGTGTATATATATATATATACCAACACACACCAAAATGGCTAAAATTACAAAGACTTACACTAACTGTTGGCAAGGATGTGGAGGAACTGGCTCTCTCAAGCACTACTGATGAAAAGCTAAATGAGTATAAACACTTTGGAAAAATGTTTGACATTATCCTATGACCCAGTCATTCCAGAAACTTCTAGGATTTGACCAAGGGAAGTGAATACACCTGTCCACTCAAGGACATATACAAAAATCTTCTACCAAGTTTATTCACAATGGCCCAAAACTGGAATTAAGCCAAATGTCCATCTACAAAAAACGAGATCAGTAAATAGTGTATATCATACAATGATATAATACCCAGTAATAAAAAGTTAATCTCAGACACATTCAAAAATGTGGATACATTTTATAGACAATATGTCTATAGGGAAAGAAGACAGGCACAAAAGAGTTAGACATTTCATGATTCCATTTATATGAAATTCTAGAACAGGCAAAAACTAATTAATGATGATAGAAGTCAAAATAATGGTTTCTCTAGGAAGGGGTACATCCCATAATGCATGCATAAACCATCTAGAACATGAAAAGTGTTCCAGGTATATACCTTGAATTGGGTGATATATATATTTTATATATATATATATATTATATATATACAATTAGTATATTTTATGATGCACTATCTTGATAAGATAAAAATAGTGAATTTGTGTACTTGGCTTAGCTTATCTTGGGGTCCAGAATATCTGGATAAAAGTGATCAAATGGTAAGTGAGAGTACTAAGGCTTTGTTTTTTTTTTTTCCTCTGACAAGTGTGCAGGAACTGAGTGTGGACATTTCTTCTCCTTAATCTCGACACTAAATCCTGATGTCTAAGGCCTGAGTAGGGAATAGATTATTGCAAAAACAAAAGGGACTGGTTTAAGGATGGTCCTTCTGGGGTTCCAGGGGTCAAATCGCCTTACCTTTCGTTCCCCTGGAGACAGTGATAGATTCTCAGAGTAGAGGAGAGAGTGTCATGAACCCTGGGTGAGGGGTGGGGCACGAGTGTAAATGAGAGCAGAACAGGGAGTGGGGCTGGTGAGTGGAGCAGGAGGGGGCAGGAGAATGAAGCTCAGGGGGCTTGGAGTGGGGTGAGAGGAAGGCTGGGGACAGGATTGCAGCTTCCTTACTGGGGGAAGGAAGCTCAGTCTGGCCTCCCAAGTCTTCTCTCTGGATCAAGTTACAATGACACAGTTCTAAGGTTCAAGGGAGAGAGATAAAGGTCTTTGTAAATGTCCTGGGCTTGGCAGGGCCTGCTCACCTGGAGCACACCTGTTCACCTGGAGGTAGGATGAGAAGGAAGCTAGTCCCATTGGGATTTCCCCTGAACACCTGGAGTCCCAGGAGCTCCTGCACCCAGAGGAACAGGGGCAGGAAGCAGTTCCACTGCAGGAGGGGAGAGGCAGGGGGCAATATTCCTATGACCAGACCATAGCCCCACCCTCAGGTCTCCTGCCCTCCCAGGACCCAGACCATCTCCCCCCAGCCCCCAACCCTTACTTAGCACTGAGAGTGTCAGGGAGATGTGAGGAAACCGAGGATGCTGAGCTCCAGACTGGGCTGGACTAGGAGGTTCTGTAGGATTCTTCTGAGCACCCGTACTGCTCCTGTCCCTGGCTGAGACCCCCCATAGAGGTCTCCACCCCCTTCCAAAGGTCTTGCCCAGCACTCACAGAACATACTAAGGAGGATGGTCCTTTCTGTGATCATTCCAGCCCCAGCAAGGAGCTGGGGGTGCCCAAAGACAAGAGCTAAGCGTGGCCATCGAATCATTGTGCATCTGAAGTCCTTGAGAAGAGAGGGCAGGGCCCGTCAAAGAGAAGGCAAAAGCTGGTTCTTCTCCGTTCAGCTCCAGGGTCCCTTCCAAACCGTGAGTGATAGGGCACCCCATCCTAACTGTGACCCCACCCAGCCTCTCCCGTTCTTGCCCTCTCTTGGAGAATTGCCACACCTGCCACACTACCAGTGACTCCTTAGGTAAACAGGAGGTAAACTCCTCATATATGCCGCTCTCTGAAGTGCACCTGGATCCCTGGAAAGCCGTTCTTGTTATGGGGAACTGGAGCAGGTGGTGTTGACCTTGGGGACTCCTATTCGCATGTACCTGCTGAAGCACCATGATCCATATGTCTGGCTACAGTGAGTCTCAGGATTCCAAGTGTCGGACTAGGGACAGAGCACCTGGTCCCATCCCAATGGCCTTCCTGTGCTCAACGCCCCTGGTCCCCTCTGGCTTCATCCCACGAGAGGCATCTCTCGAGCTGGAGGGGCCACATCTCGCCTGGGACAGCCCAATATCCTAACCCTCTGTTCTGTCCACTTGTCAGGAGTGAGACACAGATGGGGTGGGTGAAGGGAAAGGAAGTTGCAATCAGAAGCCACAATGTATGGACAAAAGGGCAGAAGAGGAAATTTCCCCATAACCTCTACCAGAAAAGCGGGGCCCCAAGTGCAGGGGCCAATGCCCCTCCTCAAAAAGGTGAAATAACTAAAACTACTCAAGCAGGGAAAAGAAGCAACCCTTCCACTTTCAAGAAGGGCTACAGAATTCATCTGAAAGGCAGATGTTTTTATATACTACATATATATTTATACAAATTCACATAAAATTAATAATGATTATTTTGGATGTAAAAACATTTGGAAGATGAGATGAAGCAAAAGTTAAAATAACTCTAGATAATAAAGTAACATGAATCATAAGTTTCTGTCTTTTGCAGGAGAGAGAAGCATTGTTGGAAGTCCTAGACTCAGAGGCAAGGCAACGGGATAGGGGTTTGGAGATGGCCCCAGGCTCTAGCAACATGCTGTCGGGAGAGAGACGATCAGTAAAAGATCCTTTGATGGGGATGAATGTTGAATATTTGCAGCATAATGCCTACTATCCAATTTTAGCTGCTTTCTGTCCTGTAGGGCCATTCTCATCTGCCATACCCAGACCTTCAATGAAGAGTGTTACACAAAATACCCTTGTGTAATAGTCCCAGGGAAATGCAGGAAAGATGTCTTTGTGCTCGCCTTACAGAAAGGACACCAGCTTGAATATGACAGGAGAACACCATTGCCCCCAGGCACCCCCCAGCCTACTCTGCTGGGTTGGCATCTTTGGGGGCATGGGGGCTGCAGGAACTGGGACCACTGGTTTACACCATTAATACCAAAATCTGATGCTACAAACATGGAAGATATCAGCCTGGTATATTGCCATTTGGACAAAATGGAAACTGGAGATTAGGAACTGGGAACTAAGATATAACCCCTGTTTGAGGATATGACATGATTCAGCGAGGCAGGAAGTAATCGGGGATAATTTTGAAGGAAGGGCTCCAACTGGCAGAGGTGTAGACCATAAAAAGAATGGAGTACACTGTTGATCAGCAGTTGCTCCGGGACTAATAAAAAAATCAGGTGGCTATGCAGGTTCTCTCCCACTTAGATGTGGCTTTTGGGTGGATTTTATCTGGCTCGTGTTTCTATTTTTTTAAATTGCGAGTGTTATATTTATTCTTTACTGGAGAAGTTGTGGGTGTGTGGAACAATCATGCATAAAATACAGGATTCCCATATACCACTCTCTTATATTTATAAATATTTTAACTTGTTTCCAACACTTAAATATTAGGAATGTTCTTAGAGCCTAGCTTTTCTTGAAAAATTGTAAGATCTGACATTCCTACATGACAACCAACAGCTAGAGCCAAGCAGAAACTGTCCCCCATTTGCTTTGCTCCACTCCCTACCGTGTGCTGCGGTCTGTACATCGAGGTCAATACTCAGGGACCATTTACTGGTAAATTGCCCCATTGTTTTCTTTATAGCAGACGTGCTACACTCATGTAACATGCCTTCACCTTTTCCCAATTGCCTGCTAAGACAACAACATCTGTCCTGGCAAGAGGGATGCACAAAAGCACCAAACAAAGGTCCCACAGGCCAAAGGGTGTCTTTAGTTCAACTTCTCAGCAGGTTCCGGCCCACCTAAGGTCTGGGAGGAAGCTGAAGGCCAACGACACCATCTGCTGGACCAGAAGTTTTTACATATTTCAGATGTTAAGTTTGAGGAGTGTCTTAGTTTTCTAGAGCTGGTTTAACTACATACCACAAATTAGGTGGCTTAAAACAATGTAAATGTAACAGGCTAGAAGTTTGAAATCAGGGTGTTGGCAGGGCCATGCTTCCTCTGAAGTCTGCAGGGTTCTGGTGATCAGAAATCCCTGGCATTCTTTGGCTTGTGGTGTAACTCAGTCTTTGCTTCCATCCCATGGCTGTCTTCTCCCCACCCCACCCCCTCTTCGTCTCTCTCTCTCTCCCGCTCTCTGCCCATGTCCAAATTTCCCTTTCTTAGGAGGACCCAAGTCATATTGGAACAGAGCCCACCCTAGTCCACTTTGGAACCATCTTAACTTCTTCAAAGATCCTATTTCCAAATAGGGTCACCTTCAGAGGACTGGGGCTGAGGTTTAGACTTGAACATGTCTTTCTGGAGGATGCAATTCAATCCATAACAAGGAGACAATGTAACTGTGTGGCGTCGCCTCCCTTCTCAAACAAAATGTGTACAAATAATAGAGAAGGGAAAGAACAGAAAATGAAGAAGGTAAATGTAAGGGGATTTCAGGAGTTTAAATATATAGGACAGAAATGTTCCATATGACATTTATTGTTTGTTGGACAACTAGATTAGGCAAATATTATGCCCTAGTTGCTACATGCATCTAAGGAATTTAAAGGGGGAAAAATGAAGTACACAATGAAAAAAGAAGAAAATGAGTAAAACATAAAAGCAGCAAGACGTAAGAAGACAAGTAACCTTATATGGGGCCACAATAATAAATATCAGTGAATTGTCACCAGAAACTTACCATACACTCCCAAATAGTGTAATAACATCTCTAAAATGTTGAAAGGAAAAATGCAAAAATTCTATACTCCGGGAAATTATCATTCAAAATAGGAGAGGGAATTTGCTTCTGTTATAAAGGACAAAACTCCCAGAAGAGTGGACCCCATGAAAAATAAAACCACTGTAAGCCATAAGCTTTGGAACTACCTAGGGGGTAAAAGCAAACAGATTTTGGAGGAGAGTGAAAATGAAGGGTGAATGGCTTTGTCCCAACTGTGGGCAAGAGCTTCAGTACTGAGCAGGAAGGCTGCAATGCTAGTGGAATTCTTGCCACTCTCTGGCATGAGGAACCAAGGGGAAGAGCTTGGGGCAAGTATGGACACTGGAGAATGAGAGGGAGAATCCCACAAAAGAGAGAGCCAGCGAGGGGAACTCCAACTTCAGAGTACAAACTCTTCCTGTGACTCTGTGTGATCTCAGACATCATCCAGGGTCACCTTCCGTCTTGCAGGCGGAGACTACAAGTTACCCAGATGCTGAGAGGCTTGTCTGGATTCACGGGGTGAGGGTTGGCAGGTTCCCTCATCTGCAGCCCTTTCCACCTGCATCACCGTCTACACAGGCAAGAGAACACCACCTGGCCAGGTCCCTGTGAGTCAGAGCCTCTGGACTCTTGGGGAGATCAAGAAGCAAATTCATCTTTGAATGTTAGGAGCTGTTTGGAAGGAAGCCTGGGCTGGGGTCCCAGTGGGCACATGACCTTCTTCTTTATCTGTAGGGAAGGCATGTCGTTGGGGACAAATGTGCCCAGTGGACTTGACCTGCAGCCACAGTTGTCACGAGAGGTGTGGTCTCCATCCATGACTCTGGGGCCTCCTGACCCCTTGGAGTCAGCTCCCTGCTCCCCACTCACTGTCCCTGACCCAGGCAGCCTCCACCCCCAGCCCTGGTGCAGACGCCCAGGCCAAACCTGAGAGCCAAGGGCGGGGAGCCCCTGGTGGGAACCCTGACTCCTCACCTGCCACCTGCTCCACGCGGCAAAAGCGACTTCACCTCTCTATGCCTCGGTTTGCGCGTCTGTAAAAGGGGGGCTATAATACAACTGCTGTGGAATATTAAATGAATGCACACATGTGCAATTGTTAGGACAGCATCTGACATGTAGTATTCACCCAGTTGTGTTTATTAAACACCAACTGTTTGCCAAGACTTGTTCTAGAGGCCGGAGCTATAGTAAAAGCTGAAATCATTGAAAAATCAGTCTTCCTAGATATTATAATATAATTGAAAAGAGAAATAAGAAACAAGGAAAAGAAGTAAAACATATAGCAATATAGTGTGTTGGAAAGGGAAAAATACTAAGGAAAAACACAAAGAAGGCCCAGAGGCTAGGAAACATCAATGACTGTTGAAGTTCTTCAGAGTGTCCCTTTGGACGAGGTGACATTTCTATAAAGTCATGAAGTGAGAGAATGGAGCCTGCAGATGACTGGGGGAGGTGCTGTCCAGTAAGAGGAAATGGTAAGCACAAGCACTTTTTTTGGTGTTTTAATTTATTTTTTAACGTTTTAATTAATTTGATTATTGTAAATTTATATTTTGGTATTTTCTCTATTTTATCCAAGCTGGAGCCCTTCAGAATTTCCTTCCAACATTTGTTATTTTACTCTGTCTACCACTTGCCAGACAGGGGGCTGCACATTGTTCCCAGCTTCTTATTCCCAGTTTTCATTCTGTCCAAATTGCATTATACCAGGTTGATGTCTTCTGAGATTTCAGCACCAGCTATGGATATTTGATGGTAAACCAGGAGTCCCAAATTCCTGCCATTTTTCAGGATTTTATTATCCAGGAAAAATAACTGTAACTCCCATGCTACATCAGTACAGTGAATCCAGTGCCATGCCCTACCTCACCCCACCCTGTAATATTTAGGGAAATTTTTTGGTAGTTTCATTCTTCTGCTTGTCACACATGAGCATCTTCCTCTCCCCACTATGTAGAACAAAGCTATGTTTCCTGAATTTCCCCATGCTAATGAGTGTAAAGTCTTTTATGGAGTGTTGGAGACAGCGGAAGAGAATGATTCCACAGGAGAGGAAGCAACTTAAAATTGGATGTTTGCCCAGGGGAGTGAATCTCCCTGGCAACATGGATTATGACTCCCGGGGAGGAATGTAGATCCAGCATCGTGGGATGGAGAACATCTTCTTGACCAAAAGGGGGATGTGAAAGGAAATGAAATACGCTTCAGTGGCAGAGAGATTCCAAAAGGAGCCGAGAGGTCACTCTGGTGGGCACTCTTGCGCACAATTTAGACAACCCTTTTTAGGTTCTAATGAATTGGGGTAGCTGGTGGTGGACACCTGAAACTACCAAACTACAATCCAGAACCCATGAATCTTGAAGACA
>PVKY010000318.1:0-54893 GCA_004027775.1 Bradypus variegatus | reverse complement strand
TCCGGTCACTTCCCAGGCAAGGGCAGCAGGAGGACCAGTGCCGGGGAGGTGTGCCGGGGCCGCTGAGGGCTCTGGAAAGTCCCTCCTCCTGACCGAGTCCCAGGAGCCACTGGAGGGGCCGTCGAGTGGATGGGGCGGGGCGGCCAGGGGCTCTGTCCATGAAGCCTGAGCAGCTGCCGGCCTTGGGAGGCCTGGGGATTCAGCGATGCCTGGAATAGGCCCAGCCCCTGCCCCTTGGAGCTGACCTTCCAGAGCCAGAGAGAGGGGTAATGAGTGAGCAATTAAATAAACAGTTCAGCTAACTGAACACTGTAATAAGAGCTTTGATAAAAGGAAATAGGTGGAGGAGCTAAGACGGCAGCGTAGAGAGGAATGGAAGACTGTTAGTCTTCCCAGAACAATTCATAAGTGACCAAAAAACTAGTAAATAACCTGGAATAACTGTGGGGAGACAAACGTGCCTGTCCGCTCATCATCCACCAACCTGAATTGGGAGGGATGCCCGAGATCGCAGCCTACGATCTGTGATTAGAGACTGTGGACCCATGCTGAGAGCCAAGAGCCCCTCACTCACGGAAGCCGTGCGGTGCCCTCTCTCGGCCCAGCTCCAACTGGGGTTTTAATGTGAACACCTCGATACAGACAGTGAACCCCCAACAAGAAGAGGCTTTCGGTGACAGCTGACCTTTGGAGAGTCGGGGGACATGTCTGTCTCGGGACAGGGAGCCCAGAGGACCGGGTGATGTCTCTGGCTGACGGGTGAAACTGGGAGCTTTCTGTCCCTCTCTCTCTCTGTGGAGAAAACCTTAGCCATTTTCAGGCCCCAGAGCTTTGCAGTAAAGACAGCCTCAGCCATTTTAAAATCAAACCACTTTGATCAGCAGAGTCAGAGAAACAAAGAGCTTACTGATAGGCAGTGACCTGTCTGGAGGGGACATAGCTTCACAAGAGGAAAGGGAGGGGCCCAGCTCTACCGCCTGCCTTTCTGGAAGCAGACCCCAAAGCCTGGGGGAGGAGAGCCACAGGCCACACCCTCTCACGCCAGCCAGTGACAGGCTGACGGGTGCACCTGAGGGGCAGAAAAGCAGAGGGTGTCTCAATCCTCTAAGAAAAACCATCAGGGAAACCAGATACTGAATATTTCCTCCTCCTGTGACCTGAGGCTGTTCTCAGTGGGGCGGGGTCTGCACCCAGCTGCCGGGCGGGACGCTCCTGGAAGCGACGTCCTCGAGCCGCCTCCGGCCCCCGGCCCCTGCTGGTGTTTCCCTGGGTGCGGTTCAGCATGCGTTTTGCGTGCCTCCGGCTGGGCCGGCGCTCCCAGGGACCCCACCACCCATTACTGATCACCCATGTGTCCCCTCAGCTACTACCTATCAAGCCTCTGTCCTGCTCTGGGCCTGAGGCGGTTGGGGTCTGCGGGAGACCCTGATCGCGGCTCTCGGGAGCCTGGCTTCTGGCAGGGTCCGCGCGCCAACAACACGCACGAGCCCAGTGGAGCAGTGGGCGGACGCGGCCGGGACCAAGAGGAAAGGGCGGGCAGAACGCAGGCAGGGCAGCCGCAGGGTGGCCGCGAGGGCTGCCCCAAGGGAGGGACAAAGGCTGGCGGTGGGTGGGGCAGAGCCGGGCCCCTGGGCCCCCCCTTCATGCCGGAGCGTCCACAGTGGCCTCAGCCCCTGCCCTCTGCTCCTCGGGAGCCCTTCCACGCCTGGGGCTGGAGGCCTCAGAAGCGAGGGTTTAGGGAAGAAAACGGAAAGGGATCTGTTTTCAGGGTACAGGAAACCCACAAGAATCCATGGGAAACCACCACAAGCGAGGAGAAGTGTGGAGGGAGGCAGCAGGGGCAGGTGTGAAACAACACACAGAAGTCAGGAGCCTTCATCTACCCGGACAGTAGGAATGAGAAGACATAAGGGGCTAAAAAAGCCCCCCAAAATAGCAAACAATAACAAAGCCTGGGCAGACACTTCACAACACAAGCCTAAGCCTCCTAGAAAAATCATTCTAAACACCCAGAGACAGAACCAAGTAAAGGGAAAGACGGATCTCCAGAAGGGACAGCTTGACTTTGCAAAGACATCAGTTTCCCCTAAGTTAATTCATAAATTAATTCCAATCAAACCACCATCATCTTTTTTTCCAGAGCTAAACAAATGTATTATAAACCTCCTTTACAAGTTCACACAAGCAAGAGTACCTAGAAGAACACCAAAAAGGAAAGCAAGGACATGGGTCAGACTGCCAGGCATTAAACACAAAGCCCCTCTGCTTAAACAGGGTGATGAAGGCACACGACACGAGGCTGACCAACAGAAGCGGACAGATGGACAACCACGTGCAGAAAGTCAGTGTACGGTAAAGGAGGTATGTCCGGAAATGAAGGACTTTGGGGTAACTGGATACCTATATGGAAAGTGCAACAACAATTGTCTGTTTCTCCTTGTTCTGGCCTCACATACTTTGACTCTATCGTTAGGGAACAGACATTCATAATTGTTCTATCGTATTGGAAAACTGACTTCACGGTCATTGTGCAAAGCCTGATAACCTTCCATGTTCGAAAGTGTGCTTTGCCTGAAATTAATATCTCAAATCCAACTTTCTTTTGATTAGTGTTAGCATAGTATCACAATCTCCAGGCTCCAAAAAACCACAAAATTTTATTTATAAACACTCTATACCCACCAAGAAAAACGCCCCTTTCCCCCACCCCGTATCTCTGGTAACCTCTAATCTACTTTCTGTCCCTGCAAATGTGCTATTTCTAGATATTTCACGTAAGTTACGACAGGCAGTACTTGTCCTCACAAGCCTGGCTTATTTCACTGAGCATCGTGTTCTCAGGATTCCCCAGGGTCTCAGAATTTCATTCCTTCTCATGGCCAAATAATATTCCACATCTTCATTCATTCATTAGTTGAGGTACTCTTTGGTTGTTTCCCCCTTTTGACCTTGCGAATGATGCTGCTATGAAACTGGTGTACAAGTGTCTGTTCAAGTCCCTGTTTTCACTTTCCCCAGAAGTGGGGTTGCTGGGTCTATGGGGGCTCCATACTGAACTTTCCGAGGAGCCGCCGTATTGCTCTCCTCATGGCTGCACCATTTTACACTCTGAGCAGCAACTTTCTGGAGCTCCAGTTTCTCTGTATCTTCGTCAACATTTATTTTCCATTTTTTGAATAATCACTATTTTTCTGGATGTGAAGTAGAATCTTGTTGGGGTTTAATTTGTATTTCTTTAATAGTTAATGATGGTACCTTTTCATATACTTATTGGCTATTTGTATTCTATTTTCTTCAGAAAAATGTCTATTCAAGTCTTTTGCCCATTTTTTAGTAGGGCTCTTTGTTATCCGATTGTTGCATTGTAAAAGTTCTTTATATATTCTGGGTATTAAGCTCTTCTCAGATATCTATCCCTTTACTTTTAACCTATCCCTGTCTTTATATTTAAAGTGGGTTTCTTGTAGACAACATTAGTTGAGTCTTTTTTTAATCCATTCTGACAGCCTTTAAATTGGTGCATCTAGACCCCATTTAAAGTGATTATAGATATAGCTGGATTAATAAACTATTTGCTTACAGATAAGCTACCATATTTGTAACTATTTTCTTTGTTGCACTTCACCTTTGAAAGTGAGTATTTTACATGATTCCATTTTCTCCTTTTGATATATAAATTTTACTTTTTAAAATTTATTAAAATTTTAAATATTTAAATTTTTCCAAATACATTTGCAAAATTCATTTATTTCCAACTACTCTAAATCCACTTTCCAATAAACTGCTCACGGGTGGTGCGGCTGCTGTGTAGCAGGTCCCCAGCCCCCTTTCCCCGTGTGCTGGTCACCCAGTGCACTGTCCCTGTCACTGCCGCGATCAATCAAGAATACAGAGAATAAAAGATTCCACTTCACCTCCCCTCATTCATTCCAAGTTTCTGGCCCACGTCGGCTTCCTTCCCTCTGGAGAACATCTCTTCCAAAGCTGATCTACTGGCGGCAAATCCCTCAGTTTTTCTCTGAAAAAGTCTTTATTTTTCCTTCAATTTTGAGTGATAATTTTTGGATACAGAATTCTAGGTCGGTAAGGATTTAATGTTGTCGGCTTTGTTTTGTTTACTTCCAACATTTTGAATATCTTACTCCACTCTCTTCCTGCTGGCAGGGTTCCCAACAAAAAGTCCAAGATAATTCTTATGTGTGTTTATCTATAGGTGGGTTTTTTTTTCTTCATCTTCTCTCCTGTTTTTGTCTTTGGTCTTCTGTGATTGGAATGTGATGTACCAGGTGTAGTTTTTGTATTTATTCTCCTCGATGTTCTCTGAGTTTCACGGATGTGTAGTTTGGTGTCTGCCAGTGATTTTGGAAAATTCTCAGCCATTACTACTTCAAAATTTCTTCTGCTTCTTCTCTATTCCCATTAAATGAATGTCACACCTTTTATAACTGCCCTGTAGTTCTTGATTTTTTTTTTCATTTCTCTTGGCATTTCAGTTTGGGAAATTCCTGTTGACCTAGTTTCAAGCTCATAGGTTCTTCCCTTGGCCATGTCCCGCTTACAGCCCATTAAAGGCAGTCGTTTCTCTTAAGTCTTTCGTTTCTAGCATTTCCTTTTGATTCTTTCTTAGAGTTTCTGTCTCTCTGTTCTTGCATGTTGCCCACTTTTCCATTAGATCCCTTAAACATTAGTCTTAGTTACTGTAAGTTCCCTATCTGATAATTCTAAAATCTCTGCCATAACCAAGTATGGTTCTGATGCCTGTTTTGTTTTGTCAGACTGTTTTTCCTTTTCTTAGCATGCCTTGAAATTTTTTTGTTGAAAACTGGACATGAGGTATCAGACAATGGGAACTGAACAGGCCTTTAGACGAGGCTGTGTTTTAATGTGACTGGGAGCTGGGCTGTTTAAATGTGCTGTGGCTGCAGGTGTGACAGGTTTCCGTTTCCTCTCATTTCCACGTTTGTTTATTTTTCTCTTCAGTTGCCTCTGGGTTTCTCGAAAAACGCCTCTGTAAATGGATTCTGGGCCTTGCAGCTCTCGGGTGTACCCCACCATTCTCACGCTGGAGCCCTGCTGATGTGGTGGAGGGTGGGGGTGGGGAGAAGCGCAGGTGCTTGAATTTACGATGACATTTCAGTTCTCAGTGAGCCACTCTTCGACCTTCTTCAGTTCTCCCTTTTTGTGAGACATGGAGACTGGGGGCTGGGCTGGCCAGGTCGGAGAAGGCTCTGGCAAGGAGTTGCCCTGGTAGGGCAGGCCTTTGTCATGGACATGTCTCAAAATAGTTACATTTTTCCCCTGGCCATGCTTCAAAATGGTCACTTCTGCCCGCCCCCTGGTGATTTTTCTCGGACCGTCATGAGAACCTGATGGGACTCCTGGAGATAAAACCAGTGAGAGCATGGCAGTCCCCCCGAGACTGGGGACCCAAGAGTTTTTAACACTCAAGGTGGCCCACACTCAGCTCCAACACTTCATCGGTTCCCACTGAGTGTTCCCACTGGTGACAGCCCCAGGCCTGCCGATCTCAGCTGGACTCTGTATACCATCAGGTTGATGGTCTGCACCAAGGCCCAGTGCTCTGATGGCTCCGAGTCACCGATTTTCAGTTTGTTCAGCTGTTTTTTATTGTGAGGACAGGAGTGATGACAAGAGTTTCACATGTCAGAGCTGAAACTAGAAGTCAAATCAAGCTTTTAAAGTCTTCATAAACTGATTTGAGAGGTGTTTTGTTGTTGCGAGTTGGAGCCATCAATTTGTGACTTTTCCAAACCATTTTTCCTCCCAAAGGGGGACTGCTAAGAGAAAAGAGAAAAAAAAAGTCCTGCCTCATTCAGTCTCCTCTGCTGCTTTTCCCTGAGGGAGGCTGGAACGGTGGCTGCCTTCAGGGCTGGCCTCCCGGCTCCCCCAGCGATCTGAAGTAGCTGATCAAATGCAGTGACCGGCGATCAGAACACACAGAGGCCACCGCGGAGGGGGAAGTCCTCCCGGCCCACTCTGACACCAGCACGCTGCCCCAGGAGCCCGGGCTGCAGTCCCCCCGCTGTTGCCTGCCGTGCGGCTGAGGGTGGGGGCGGCAGCCCCTGCGTGGTGAAATTCACTGGTATTTACCACAGTTGACCAGCCTTGCCCCCCAGCTCTTCCCTGGATGCTGCAAGCCGTTGCGCTGGACTGCAGGGCTTCAAAATAGTCAATTCACACAGTTTCTGCCAGTTCAATAGTTGTTTTGTTGGAGGGACTGATTCCTGGAGCTTCCCATAATACTCTCTCAAAGGGGTAGGTTTTTCACTAGTGATACAACTTCTTTAGTTGTTCCAGCATTGCTTATGTATTTTTTTAGGAGCCAGTTTAGTAAATTAAAATTTTCTAGGAAATTGGCCATTTCATCTAATGTTTCCTTATGCATTGGCTTGTATTTACTGTGCATTGCTTATGACTCCCCTTTCTTTCCTTATATTCTTATTTGTGCTGTCACTCTTTTTTCCTTGATTACTTACACTGTAGGTGCATCAATGTAACGAATTTTTCAAAGACTCAATAAAATATTTTCTTGACTTTCTCTGATATGTGTGTTTTTTATTTGATCAAAATTTGCCCTTACTTTTAGTTTCCTTATTAGGATCTATTCTGCTATTGCTTTCTTAAATTTTGAAGTTGGATACTTGATTCATTAATGTAGGACTATAAAATGTCCTCTAAATATCGCTTTAGCTGTATCACATAAGTTTTGATATGTAACATTTTCATTATCATTTGGGTTTAAGTATGATGAGTTTCCATTAGAATTTGTTCCGTATCTGTGAATTATATTTAATGTGTTTTTAAGTTTCCAACTATAGAGCATTTAAAGTTACTTTTGTTCATTTTTCATGTGACTTGTATGATCTCAGTTCTTTTAAACTTGCTAAACACTTTTTTTATGCCCTGGTACGTTACCAAGTTACATAAATGTTCCATGTGTTTGAGAAGACTGTGTGTCCTCTAAAGAGAATCCCACACATGTCCTTTACAACATGCTTAACTGTTTTGTAAAAATCTGCATTACTCTTAATGTTTTCCTGCTTGGTCTCTTGGTGTATTAGTTAGGGTTCTCTAGGAAAACAGAACCAACAGAAGATATCTGTAAATATGAGATTTTATAAATGTCTCATGCAACTGTGGGGATGCATGAGTCCAAATTCTGTACAGCAGAATGCGCGAGTCCAAATTCCGTAGGGCAGGCAGTGACCTAGCAGCTCCTATGAAGGCGTTTGATGAACTACTCAGGAAATGCTTCGGTGGCTAGCTGAAGAAGAAGTGAAATTCCTCTTTCTCCCTTAAAAGTGTTCAACTGATTGGATTAAATCCAGCTGACTGAATTCTCTCGCTGCGGAAGACACACCCTTTGTTGATATCATCAGTCACACCTGCAACCATTTGACTGATGATTTAATAAACCAGCCTTCTGGATTACTAACCAGCCAGAAATGTCCTTGCAATAACAGGCCAGTGTTTGCTTGACCAGACACCTGGGTACCATCACCTGGCCAAGTTGACCCATGAACCTACTATCACAGTCCACCCCTGGTCAACTTGGCAGTTACACACATCACCTAAAACCATACTTTACCTCGAAGAAGATAATAATAACAGACATATGTTTCACTTAACAATACTCCACCGTGCAGTGTAAATGCACTAAATCTCTCCAGAATAGGGTACAAGATCTTGGGTGAGATTGGCTCTTAACCTTGCTTTCTTTTAACTTAAATACCATAACAAAACAAGGAGGAAATAGTCATGCTATCATAGTCCTCATTTCTGTAACTGGTCATGTGGCCATAGTTCATATTTATCACTACTTTCCACCACCCATTCCATGTTCCCTTTACCCTCAGCAAGCACTTCAGCTGGCCGTGGTTCTTTGCCTGGTGGGGTGACCCAAACCTTCATTCCTGAAGTTTCTTGGCCAGAAAATCTCTTCTTTACCTCCATTGTGTAGTTGCAGTGCTATTTCCCCTTGATAGTAAGGAACAATCACCCCAGCCAGTAGTAATCCCCTTCCTTGCCTGTTGATTCAAAGGCATAAAAAGCCCAAAGTGGCCAGGTGGCAGTCTTAATCTAGTTCAATGGAATTATTGTTGTGTTTCCTGGCAGAAGCACTCCCCCTTTTAGAACTAAAACTTGTAGACAAGCAGAGTTTAAGGTTGAAGGGACAGGAAGCAAAAATTTCCCTAGTGGATCACTAGGAGTGACAGTGAGTGGGGCCACTCCTGTTTCCACCCCTTGATTCCTGGACCGATGAATCCTGGCTATGGGAGAAACAGCACCATAGAGTGGACGCCGATTCAGAGCACACACAGCCTCCTGGAAAGCACTGCCCCAGCCCTGCAAGGTATTGCCACCTAGTTGATGCTGTAATTGAGTCTTCAACAGGCCATTCCACAGTTCTATCAACCCAGCTGCCTCTGGATGATGGGGAACATGGTAAGACCAGAGAATTCCATGAATATGTGCCCATTCACTTCACTTCATTTGCTGTGAAGTGGGTTCCTTGGTCTGAAGCAATGCTGTGTGGAATGCCATGACAGTGGATAAGGCATTCTGTAAGTCCACAGATGGTAGATTTGGCAGAAGCATTGCATGCAGGGAAGGCAAACCCATATCCAGAGTATGTGTCTATTCCAGTAAGAATAAACTGCTGCCCCTTCCATGATGGAAGTGGTCCAATGTAATCAATCTGTTACCAGGTAGCAGGCTGATCACCTTGGGGAACGGTACCATGTCGGGGACTGAGTGTGGGTCTCTGCTGCTGGCAGATTGGGCACTCAGCAGTGGCTGTGGCCAGGCCAGCCTTGGCGAGTAGAAGTCCATGCTGCTGAGCCCATGCGTAGCCTCCATCCCCACCACCATGACCACTTTGTTCATGAGCCCATTGGGCAATGACAGGAGTTGCTGGGGAAAGAGGCTGATTGGTATCCACCAAACGGGTCATTTTATCCACTTGGTTATTAAAATCTTCTCCTGCTGAAGTCACCCTCTGGTGAGCATTCACATGGGACACAAATGTCTTCATATTTTTTACTCACTCAGAAAGGTCTATCCACATACCTCTTCCCCAGACTTCTTTGTCACCAATTTTCTAACCATGTTTCTTCCAAGTCCCTGACCATCCAGCCAAACCATTAGCAACAGCCCAGGAATCAGTATACAGATGCACCTCTGACTAGTTCTCCTTTAAGCAAAATGAACAACCACGTGTGCTGCTCAAAGTTCTGCCCACTGTGGGGGATCTCCCCTCACCACTGTCCTTCAGGGACATCCCAGTAAGGAGCTGCAGTGCTGCTGCTGTCCACTTTTCAGGTGGTGCCTGCATATCATGCAGAAGAACCATCTGTAAACCAGGCCCGAGTCTTCTCTTCCTCAGTCAACTGACTGTAAGGAACTCCCCAAGATGCCATAGCTACAGGCTGGGAAAAAGAAGGTAAGGTGGAAGGAGTGGGGGCCATGGGCATTTGGGCCACTTCCTCATGTAACTTACTTGTACCTTCAAGACTTGCTTGACCTCTATCTTATATATACCATTTCCATTTTATGATGGAGAGCTACTGAGCACGCCCAACTTTATGGCTTGGTGGGTCAGACAATACACAACTCATGATGGGTAACTCAGGTCTCATGGGAACTTTGTGTCCCATGGTTAAGCATTCTGTCTCTACTAAGGCCCAGTAGCAGGCCAACAGCTGTTTCTCAAATGGAGAGTAGTTATCTGCAGAGGATGGCAAAGCTTTACTCCAAAATCCTAAGGGCCTGTGTTGTGATTCTCCTATAGGAGCTGCCAAAGGCTCCAAACAGCATCTCCATTTGCCACTGACACTTCCAGCACCATTAGGTCAGCTGGATCATACGGTCCAAGCAGCAGAGCAGCTTGCACAGCAGCCTGGACCTGTCACAGAGCCTCATCTTGTTCTGGTCCCCACTCAAAACTAGAAGTTTTCTGGTCCCTTGTTAAATGGGCCGGAGTAGCACACCTAAATGAGGAATATGTTGTCTCCGCAATCCAAAGAGGCCAACTAGGCATTGGACCTCTTTTTTTTTGGTCATAGGAGGGGCCAGATGCAACAGCTTATCCTTCACCTTAGAAGGGATATCTCGACAGCCCCCATACCACTGGACACCTAGAAATTTCACTGAGGTGGAAGGCCCCTGTATTTTTGTTGGATTTATTTCCCATCCTCTGCCATGCAAATACCTTACCAACAAATCTAGAGTAGTTGCTACTTTTTGTTCACTAGGTCCAATCAACATATAATCAATATAATAGACCAGTGTGATGTCTTGGGGGGGGGAGAAATGATCAAGATCCCTGTGGACAATATTATGACACAGGGCTGGAGAGCTGATATACCCCTGAGGTAGCACAGTGAATGTAAACTGCTGGCCTTGCCAGCTGAATGCAAACTGTTTCTGGTGGTCCTTACTAACGACTATTGAGAAAAATGCATTTGGCAGGTCAATAGCTGCATACTAGGTACCAGGGGATATGTTGATTTGCTCAAGCAATGATACCACATCTGGAACAGCAGCTGCAATTGGAGTCACCACCTGGTTAAGCTTACAATAATCCAGTGTCATCCTCCAAGACTCATCTGTTTTCTGCACAGGCCAAATAGAGTTGAATGGGGATGTGGTGGGAATCACCCTCCTATATCCTTCAAGTCTTTAAGAGTGGCATTAACCTCTGCAACTCCTCCAGGAATCTGGTATTGCTTCTGGTTCACTGTTTTGCCAGGCAGGGATAGTGCTGGTGGCTTCCACTTGGCCTTTCCCACCATAATAGCCCTCAGTTCAGGACTCAGGGAACCAATGTGAGGATTCTGCCAATTGCTGAGTATGTCTATTCCAATTATGCATTCTGGAACTGTGGAAACAACCACAGAATGGGTCCAGGGACCCACTGGACCCACTTTGAGATGGACCTGAGCTAAAACTCCATCCATCACCTGGCCTCCATAAGCCCCAACTCTGACTGGTGGACCAGAGTGATGTTTTGGGTCTCCTGAAATTAATGTCACTTCTGAACCACTGTCTCATAATCTCCAAAATATCTGATCATTTCCTTTTCCCCAGTGCACAGTTGGGGGGTCCCCTGGGGAAGGCTGGGAGGAAGATAAATAGTATAAATTTTTGGCAGTCTAACAGGGTCCTTCCCCAAGGGTACCTGGCCTTCCCTTCATTCAGGGGGCTCTGGGTCTGTAAACTGACTCAAGTCTGGGAATTGATTAAGGGGCCGTGACTCTCTGCTTTTGTAATTCTAGGGAGACTATTGTTCACTTGACCTAGAATCCTTCTGCTTATAAAGCTCAAAGAAGAACTTATTATACTGCCCATCTATTTTACTTCATGGACTCTATGATCTGCTAGCCAATGCCTTAAGTCTCTGTGAGTCAGATTGTTTTGACTGTTGCTTTGAGCCTGTTTTCCATTTTTGTAGCTATGTCCACTCTGTCTTTGGTGATTAACTGCTGCCACTTGGCTTCTACCGACTAGGGACCTGATTATCCCCAGTGTGTTTAAAGATTCCAGCTCAGTGACAGCAGTTCCCACATTAATATCTGACCTACAGAGAAGGGCAACTACAGAGCTCTTCAGGGATGATGGAGCTAGTCTCACAATTTTATTTCTCACAGTCCTGGTAAAAGGTGTGCCCTCTGGACATTCCAGGGTGTGTGAGCAGGTCTTCCATGATAAATCCACTCCAACATTCCAATCTCTCTAAGCCTTTGAATCCCCTCCTCCACATTGTACCAGGGCAGTTCTGGCATTTCAACCTCTGGTAATGCTGGCCACCTTTTGATACATGTTTCAGCCACCACCCAAACAAACTGTTAACACCCTTTCTAACCCCTCTAGCTACAACACTGAATGCAGAATCTCTGCTTAGTGGGCCCATATCAGTAAATTCAGCCTGATCCAACCTTATATTCCTTCCCCCATTCTCACACACTTAATATCCATTCCCACACATATTCCCGATTTCTGTCTGTATAAATTGGAAAACTCATACAGTTCTTTTGGAGTATAGCGTACTTCCTCATGGGTCACACTTTGTACCTCACCCTTGGGGTCTGTTTGGACTTAGTCTAGTTATAGGTCTTGAAGCAAAGGCTACTGGTGGGGGTGAGTCATGGAAAGGGTTAGAAGTATCCCTCAAGCCATTTACCTCAGGACATTCTGTTGCAGTTTCATCTCGTGTAACAGGATTAATCTCTCCAGACAGAGGAGTGAGGGCTGCTTTCTCAGGGGAGGTGATTACAGGTTTAGCAGGCACTGAAGGGTTAATCTCCTTAGGTGGGGGTTGGATGGCAGGCTCCTCAGGGCAGACTGGAGGTGGGGGGGCTGTTTCCCCAGCACAGCCCTCTACAGGGAAATCTAACAATGACTCAGCAGAGTCCAGGGCTCCAGTGTCCTCACTGCCATTATCAATCCATATGCCCCCATCCCAAGTTTCCGGATCCCATTCCTTTCCAATAAGATTTTCTTTCAGGGCACACATAGAAACCTTTACATCTGTCATACGGTGCTTAACTTTAAAACACGAAGCCTTTAGCTCGCCCCTTTCTCTTGTAACTTTATCCAACATACCTAAGAGGAACCAGCCAACATCATTATACTTCTTAAGTCCAAAAAACTCTGTTAAGGTGTCAATAACACTGTCACCCAGAGCCTTGCTTCATACAAGAGTATGATTAGGAGAGTCAATTGGTGCTATTTTGCGTATCTCCATTGCCAACTCATGCCGTGGACTGTCGGTGCCATCTTGATTACTGGGAATGGAGTCATGAGTGCCTCTCAATCTAATCAGCGTAGAAAACCAGTTGTAAAACCACATTTTAAGATTCTGTTTCTCAAGAACCACTCCTGGTACAAAGGTGCATTAGAGTTCTCTAGGGGAACAGAACCAACAGGAGATATCTGTAAACATGAGATCTTATAAATGTCTGATGCAACCATGGGGATGCATGAGTTCAAATTCCACAAGGCAGGCAGCGAACTGGCAACTCTGATGAAGGTGTTCGATGAATTCCTCAGGAAAGCTACGCTGGCTAGCCAAAGAAGCGAAGGCCTTCTCTGTCTCTCCCTTAAAAGTCTTCAACTGATTGGGTTAAATCCAGCTGATTTAATTGTCTCATTGTGGAAGACACGCCCTTCATTGATGTAATCAGTCAGAGCTGCAGTGAATTGACTGATGATTTAATAAACCAGCCTTATGGTCTATTAACCAGCCAGAAATGTCCTTGTAGTAATGGTTAGGCCAGTGCTTGCTTGACCAGACACCTGGACACCATCACCTGGCCAAGCTGACACCTGAACCTAACCGTCACAGTTTGTTACTGAGATTTTTAAGTCTTCTATTATGATAGCTTGGAATTGCTGGGGTGGGAAGTGAAAATTCTGCAAGTGGGTTATTAAGTGTAATGGTGAGAAAACCCACTCACTTCCTCTTCTTGATTCCTGGACCCAGGTATTCTGGCTTTGGGGAGGATGGCATCATACAATGGTCTCTGATTCAACATGTATTCTGCCTCTTGTAACATCAAATGCTGTCCTTTCAGGATGTTGTCTCCTGACTGGTGCCGTAACTGTCTTCAGTAAGCCACTCCACCTTTAGGCCAGTGGCTTATGTGTGACTTGGTACATGGTAAGGCCAGTTAACTCCGTGGTCATGAGCTCATTGCTGAACTCCCTTTGCAATAAAATGAGTTCTCTGATGAGATGCAGTACCATACAGAATGCTACGACAGTGGATACACATTCTGCAGGCCCAGGAATGGTGATGCTGGCACAGGCATTTCGGCAGGGAATGCAAGTCCATACCCAGAATATTGCAGGACCACTGCTGTAAGGAGAAATCTGTGCCACCTCCATGATGGAAGAAGTCCAAAGTAACCGAAATCCCACCAGGAAGCTGGTCACGCCCATTGGGAACAGAGGCACGTCAGGGGCTCAGTGGTGGTCTCTGCCACTGGCAGATTAGGTACCCAGCAGTAGCATTACCAGGTCAGACACGTTGCTGAGCCTGTGTGACCTTCCGTCCCTGCCACCATGGCCACTTTGTTCATGGGCCCGCTTTGTAAGCACTGGCTAAGGAAAGAGGTGAATGACAGCCAGAGTGTGTCCATCTGTCCATTTGACTAAGAGTCTTCTCTGCAGTGGACGCACTGTGGTGGGGGGAGTCACGTGAGATGCAAATGGCCTTCACTTTGTGTGCCCATTCAGAGGTCCATCACGTATCTCCTGTCCAGACTTCCTCATCACCCACCTTCAGGCAATGCAACAGGAGTGAATGTTGAAGGAACCTGAGAGAACTGCTCATGCGACTTATCATGCCTTCTTGACGCTCCCGGGCTTGGTCTCATGGTCTGTTTCCATTTGCTGAGAGATGGCTGCAGCCCAGGCCCAGCCTCATGACCGGGTGGGTCAGTCCGCACTCGGCACTGGAAAGCTCAGGCTGCGTGGTCACTTGACGGCAAATGATCAGTCAGTGTCTGCCAAGGCCCAAAGGCAAAGCAAAAGCTGTTTCTTGAATGGAGAATAGTTATCTGCAGAAGAGGGCACAGCTTTCCTCCCAAATTCTAGAGGCTGTTAACTGAAATTCTCTTATTGGTGTTTGCCAGAGACTCCTTTTAGCATCATCATTTGCCACAACCACTGCAAGTGTCATTGAATCTGCTAGAACATAAAACCCAAGTGGGAGAGTCATTTTAATGCAGCCTGAACTTGCTGCAGAGCTTGTTCTGGTCCCCATTTGAAACTGGCCATTTTGCAAGTCACTCTGTATATGGGTGTTTCAGTTTGTGAAAGCTGCTGAAAAGCAATATACCAGAAAATGAGTTGGCTTTTAATAATGGGGATTTGCTAAGTTATGACTTACAATTCTAAGGCTGTGAAAATGTCCAAATTAAGACATCAACATGAGGATACCTTCTCTGAAGAAAGGCCGCTGGCATCGGGGTTCCTCTGTCACATGGGAAGGCACATGGCTGGAGTCTGCTGGTCCTTCCCTCCTGGGTTCTGGTTTCAGTGGCTCGCTCTCTCAGGTCCTGTACTCTCTTAGCATCTCCAAGGGCATTTCTCTCTCTAAACTTTCTCCAAATGTCTTGGCCTTTTATCCTGTCATAAAGGACTCCAGTAAAGGACTAAGACCCACCTTGAATGCGCTGGGTCACATCTCAATTGAAATAACCTAATCAAAAGTTCCCACCTACAAGAGGTCTGCCCCCATAGGGATGGATTAAAGAACATGGCATTTTCTGGGGTATGTAACAGCTTCAAACCAGCACTATGGGTCAAAGCAAAATGTGGTATTAGTTATCTCATTAAGCCAAAAAGTCTACCAGTTATGGTGCCTCATTTTTCGTGGTAGGTGGTGTGAGGAGAAGGAACCACAGAAACCTCAGTGAGATGGTGGGTTTGAAATCTCCCACCCTCTCACTCACGTCTTGCTAAGCCAGGGTTTCTCAACGGCAGCGCTACTGGCGCATTGGGTCATTCCTTGCTCAGCAGGTGTGGGGGGGGGCTCATGCATTGCAGGGTATTTAGCAGCACCCTGGCTTCCCCCCAGCAGGTGCTAGTACTGCCTCCCACCCAAGCTGTGACAACTGAAAATATCTCGAGACATTGAGAAGTGCCCCCCTCCCAGCGGGGGGTGGAGTGCAGAATCATCCCTGATGGAGAACAGCTGAGCTAGGGCATCTGAAGGACTTGCTGCGCCCTCTCATCAGACCCAGTTGGCACACTGCCACCGAGGGACGCCGCCAGGGGGAAGGACCCTGTGGGTACTGGCAGAGAGCAGGAGAGCCGAGGCAGCCCTTAAGCAGCAACTGAGGCCCTTCCAAGGAAAAGCCGCTGCCCCAGGGAGTCCTTGTAAACGAGGCGGCCAACAGCTGCACCCAAGCGCCGGGTGCTGTGCAGCTGGTTCTAGTGAGAGCCTCCCTGGGCGTCTGCAGTAGCCCACAGTCGTCCTCCGAGGTGCACGTGACCTTCACACAGGCCGTGGTACTGGGGAAATGGGAACGGGGCGGGTCCCATCACTCCTCCCCCGCCCAGGTCCTCCACGGCGGCATTAATCTCTGCACCCGCACACCTGGGGAGCAGGCAATGGCCCTAACACACAAAGCAGCAGACCGGCGGGGGCTCTGCCAGCTCCTAACAGCA
Organism: Bradypus variegatus; assembly: GCA_004027775.1. Lineage (NCBI taxonomy): Eukaryota > Metazoa > Chordata > Mammalia > Pilosa > Bradypodidae > Bradypus > Bradypus variegatus. The sequence continues at coordinate 38,696 of PVKY010000318.1, read as the reverse complement.
CTATTTCAATCACACATTTGGGAACTGGGAAAATAAACACAGGGTGGGACCCTGCACCCAGTCTGGCCCGAGCTACGATTCCACCTCTGGCCTGAGCACCAGAGGCCCTGCTTGCAGTGCTGGGCCACAGAACATTCCGGACCCCTGCACAGCAGTGTCAGTTCAGAGCGTGTCTGTCTGGCAGCCTGAAAAGGCAGAGGCAACTGCTTGTCCCCGTGCACAAGGACCCCAGGCCAGCGGCTGCAGGTGTCTCTGGGGAAGGCCTGGAGTTAGACTGACGTGCGCGTGCCTGTGTCCTGGTGGCCATGCAGCAGGGCCCCCCCAAAAGGGCTGGCCTCCCTCCAGCCAAGGGCTGAGCCTGTGAACTGCCTGAGGTGTGGAACGGTGAGAGGCGGTGACTTTCCACGGTGTTGACTCGAGTCAGGTTTTGGGCTGCCAGAACTGACAGCTTTTCCCCGTTGTAGAGAACCCACAATGCTGAGCAGGCTGCCCACCCACTCCATTCTGAGACACTGTGATTGACTGGCCAACAAGGATCCCTGAGCCTGCCGGTTCCCTCTGGCCCTGCTGCCCTCCAGTGCCCACGCCATCACTGGCGGGTAAGAGCGAGCCCGTGGTCTCCACAGCCCCAGGGCCCAACACCCCGCTGAAAGCACGGAGCCCAGCACAGAGGCCGCAGCCCCTCAACTCCTCCCCGGCCCACGAGGGGGCGGCCCTTCAGAGGCCTGTCTTGATGGAACCCACTGGACATTTTATGTGAAATCCAGGCTGACATCCTGAGCCTTGGATCCTTCCTCACATCACCCCAGCAGCCTGGCCATTGAGTCCAAGCTCCCATCAACCAAGGAAGCTGTCGGAGCCTCCTCCCTGTGCCTTTGTCAATGAACTGGGGCCAGGCCAGCGTCGCAGTCCACTTTCCTTAGAATCACCCCACCCCCACCCCGTCCCAGGTTCTTGCGACTCTTTGGACGTGTAAATTACCTCCTCCCAAATCTAAGCCTTGCCCCGGAGCACGGGGACTGACTCTAGGGTGGCCCCAGTGGCCACAGGATGGCATGGCGGGTTTTGAGGAGCACGGGCACACCTCTTCAGAAACAATGTGCTTTTGCATCTATCAACCTGGGACTACATGAACAGATTTCTCATCCTGCGGTTTCCAGAAGCATGTGGGTAGCGTGTATTGAAACCCAGCATAGGAAAGGTCTGTGATCATGAATTCTCACTTTTCACACTGACAGACCAGTGTCATTGTCTCCTCTTTCCCCAGCAGGTGAGTCTTTTCCAGCCCACCCTTTCCAGGAGAACTGGGCCCCACAGGGCTCCTCATTCTCAAGCCAAGGCCACATCTCCGCTGCCAGGATTAAGGACCCAGGTGTCCTGGGCAGCCAGGCCTCCAGTGGCTGAGTGTGCTCGGCAGCTGCTAAGTTCTGGGGAGACCAGTGGACAGAAAGGCACATCTCCCTGCCCCGCGGAGCTGAGACAAGGCACGATTCCCCCCACTTGGGGAGTCTCCCTTTCCCATGCGCTCAGCTGTGCGTTGTAAAGGTCCTCGTGTGGTTTATTCTGGCAGTTTTTGTATTTGGGCATCAAAGAGTTTTGAAGAATCAGAAGAAAATGACCTTTGTTTCTGTGCATCACGCCAGCACCATCACGTGCATGATTTTCATCAGCTGTTTCGGGCAGAAACCATTTTAACAGAGACCAAGGGGCAGAAAGGTCACCATGGACCACGCACACCCTGCAGGCAGCAGCCCTGGGTGAGGCGCTGGGTGCCCAGTGGCTAACCGAGGCCCATGTGTGTCCACTCGAGGGGTGCGAGGGCTTCAGAGAGATCAGTGCTGCACGGAGACAGCCACGTCGGCGACAGCTGTTCTTACGGTAAATTTTTTTTTAAGAAATGCACAATGACATAAGGCAACAATGAATTTGGAGCATTTAGAAGCAAGTGTGTATTGTATTAACTCGACCCACAGTGGAGCAACCCCTGGACCTTTGTGGATTCACGTGCACGCACACGCTAGTCCGGGAGAGAGAGGATATCCGAATGTGTCCAGACATCCCACCAGTTGGTGCCGGGGGGGGGGGATCTCAGCTCCCGAATACGGTGAGCACATGGCCACACCTGGTGTGACACCGGGGCTTAAAGATGAACTGCTGTTCACTCAACTTATTTCACGAGTGTGAGCCAGTGACTCCATCAGGCGTTTGTCACAGGAAACAGGCAGAGGGGGACTTCCTGCAAGGAGGGGCAGCAGTTCCCACGCGGTCCCCACTTAAGAGAGAGAAACACCACTTCACAGCAAAGGTTCTCTTCTCACTCCCAGGTCAGAATGGCCTGGAAATACAAGTTAAACGGGATCACAAAGAACTGAGAAGATGAACACTGACTCCTGAGCCATATGACATCACCGAAATGCACGGCACCGAACTGGAGTCACGGGGGCTTTTCTGCCCTAGTTTTAAGTGGGGAAAAACTCAGCTGGTACAAACAGTTAAGGTCAGTGCTCTGAATCTTCCCATTACGTCTCACTTTCCCTTCCATTTTGGGATTTGTTTTACTTACACAACCTTGTCACTAGTTTATTGGCAAATAAATGTATTTATTATGATTGATTCATTAATTCTGCATATGGTGCACTTAAAACATACTCGGAAACAAAAAATGGTAAATTTTGTCTTCAAGAACTTTAATTCTCTATTTTTATATGAATCATTTATTAAATCAGAAGGCTGGAAAGTAAAAATACATTTAACAATGAAAAAAAAGTCTGGACACTGGACCCCAACAAAACCACCCGAAACTCCAAGTTCTGTGAACAGGGGGGCCGTGGGGCGTGCTGCAGAGAATGTGGGGGGAATCCCGGGTGAGACTGAGGCAGGGCAGATTGGACCAGCAAGGCCAAGCAGGAGCCTGCCCAGCCCAGGCCCACCGAGGGCAGGGGACGCAGCCAGGAGGGCCGCCGAGGACAGGGGATGTGGCTACAGGGCCTCTGCTCCTGGCCCCCAGGCTAGGAGCCCATGGAAGCCCAGGCCTCCCCCCACCCCCAGCTGTGACCTCCCTGCCGCAGGGTGGGTGCCAAGCTTCTCCTCGGGAGCGTGACAGACCTTTCAGGGGGAAATGATCTGACCCTAGCCAGGACACAGGTGAGGGCAGAGGAGGGTGCGAGCAGCACCCCGCCAGCGAGGATTCCGATGAAGCAGAGCTTCCAACGGATGAACGAAACACACTGCTTATGGGATAACCTAAACATGAAACAGAGCACTCGATGAAGAGAAGAATCTCACTCAACCAAAGGCCATATAAAATGTGCTCTTTCTTTGCTCTGTAAAAAAATAAAGTGTTTACGAAAAAGGAAAATAACAGGTCACATCAGTTCAGAATCCTAAGAAGACCCCTCCCTGTGTGACAGCGCCCAGGCTGCCCAGCTGGGCCCTGCAGGGGGGCAGCCCCCAGCGCACTGAGGCTGCGGGCGTGGGTTGTTTTCCTGTCCCAAGCTTGTTAATGTCACGAAGCAAAGAATCTAAAAAGATACCATCTTAGCTGACATTTTCATTCCTGTTTTAGAAGACCTGCCGCACGGGCACAGTACCAGGCAGTCCGCAGTGGAGAATGAGTGTCTACAGGAAAGCCAGTGCTTCAATTGTACTTAACAGATGTCAGGGACCCCTCCATGACATAAAACGTTTCAAACCCACAACTAAAGAAAAGCACTCGGTACAATATTAAAATGGTACCATCTGCTCACCACCAAAACCATCACTTGTTTCCCCAGGTTTACAAAAATAAATACCTTTTTGACTTGACCAAAAAAAAAAAAAAGAAAGAAAGAAAAGAAAACCCCAAAAGGTGGCAGAATGCAGTGTTTTCCAGCTGACATTAAAACTTGTATTTTTAGAGAGGGAAAAAGACTGAGATTTAAGTACTAAGTTCCTCACTCTAAATCTTCCACACAAGTCCAGGCTGTTGGGGATTTCTGTTTTTGTCCACGGTGAAGTTTTGTACCAAAAGGCTGGGTGCAAACACACGGAAGAAAGCAAAGTTACTGCAGCTTAATGCAGAGCCTGACACACCACAGGCACGCAGCAATGCGTATTAGGTTCTCAATGGTATGTGTATTATTTAAAGTGCATCACTGTTGCGAGAGAGACTTCTCAATTTTCTGATTTTCACAACTAGCGACCTGGACTGTTCCTAAATCATCTTTATGCTACGGCCAGGTGGCTCTGAAGCTTGCGATCTGCAGCGCCACACGGGGCGGCCAAGTGGTGAAGAGCACATGCAGCCTCTGGCTTCCTGGAAGGATCTTACAAATGCTAATGTTGATCAGATTTCTACTTCTATCGCCCAAACGGAATCTACAGTACCGTGCACAAGTGCACTTCGTTAGCATCAGTAGTAAGCCAGCGGTTCCTAAATACCCTTAATAAACAAATACAAAATACTGTATCTACCACTTTCTACCGCTAACTTTAGGTTATGTCGCAAGTCTATTGACAAGGGCCGAAACCGCCCCTCAGGTTAACGCCTCTCCAAGTGTACGAGAAGCAGCGATCCTCCCGCCAGCTGGGCCCACCTGGCTCCGAGACGCCCCGCGGACCCCAGGCCTCGCTCCTAACAGAGTGGGATCTGCTCTGCGCTCGCGCTGAAGTCCGAGGCCAGACCAGGAAGGGAGAGGCCAGGCACGAGGGCGAACCCGCTGGCCACCGACAGGAAACAGGGTGAGGGCGCTGCAAAGCAACAACCTGCTGTGCTCACCGAGGGCAAGACGACGCTGGCACGAAGCCCAGGTTCACAATCACAGGAAGTTCAGGGAAGGGCATGAGTGATCTGTTTGATGGTTCTAAAAATAACCCCGTCAACCGCCCACAGGTCCTGGGTGCCGTGAAGGAAAGGATCGACCCAGTTAAGGAACAAATCACCACCCATCGCGGCAGCAGGCTGCGCAGTCAGGCCCACGCCCAGCAGACACAGGCTGCTTCTGCAGGAGGCACTGCGGGACCGGGGGAGAAGGAACAGCACATAGCACCTGACACACATCTCCAGGAGCCCCCCAGGTCTCATCATGTCCTGACAGAAGGAAAAGGATGCAAAGCCTGCCCCCGCCCTCCGCCAGGACTGACGATCAAAGATGGCTGCCAGGAACGGGAACCCACATGCATTTGAAAAAGACAGGTGTGTGCAGAGACTCAACAAACACCCAAGGGGGGTTCACAGGTGTGCAGGGGACCCTAAACACCCAAGGGGGGGTTACACAGTTGCGCAGGGACTCAACCAACACCCAAGGGGGTTACAAAGGTGTGCAGGGGACCCTCCAAATGCCTGAGGGGGTTTAACACAGGTATGCAGGGGACCCTAAAACACCCAAGGGGGTACACAGGTATGCACGGGGACCCTAAAACACTGAGGGAGCAGCAGGTTACACAAGGGGACTCCTTCACAGGAACCCTCAGGACATTCTCCCTGAGGGAGCCCTGGGTTGGCAAGTCCAAAGAGCAGGAGGTGACAAGGACAGCGTGGGGGGCTGGCAGGCAGCCTAGGACTCCTCGCCCATTTGCAGCAGTGAGTTGATGGCAGCGTCCTTGTCTCCCCTCTGGGCCTCCAGTACGGAGCGGATCACCTCCTTATCCATATTGGGGAACATGTCCTGGATGGCCTTCAGATCCTCTCCACTGCAGCGGGGCTGGGTGGCCGGTGGGGCCATGGCCACAGGCACCACGCCGGGGCTGCACATGGCAGGCATGCCTGGAAGCAGAAAGAGCAGGTGAGAACGCAGCAGGCACACGAGCGGGGAACAGCCGCCCGCGGGCTCCTGGAGGGGCAGAGGCTCTCATCCAGCAGCCAGAGCACGGCCAGCAGGGAAGGGGCAAGCAAGCCCCACCCTGGTTCCTGCCGCATTAACCCATGCCACAGAGTCCCCATGGGGTGTCAACGGGGCCACCACACCATGCTGTCCCTTGAGGACTCACAGCTTACGCCACAGAGCTTAACGCACTTCATCTGGGAATGAGACAGCAAACAGAATGCCAAACACTCATTTATCCAAACACCTGAAACTCTCAAGCCTTCTCCCCCTACCAGACGTCCAGATGCTCTCAGCCTGGCCAGTGCCGTCAGGAGCACACACTGGCCAACAGGAGGGAGGCCACGGCAGCCACTGGGCACCAGTGCTCACACCCAACCCAGCACAGATCTTAAAGACAGAGTCACAAAACACAGAAGATCTAAGAGACCTGGGAGTGCATGTGGGCTGGTCGTTTTCTTTCCAGGGGTTTGAGCAGTGGACGGGACTGGGGACCCCCGGGCGCTCACACCCATGGGTACAGTGGGCTCCTCCTTCTGGGGCCAGGGGGCTCCACTCCCTCTCCGTGGTGCTGAGGGTCAGCAGTGACTGAGGAGGCTCCTCACGGCATCTGAGCCGCAAGAATAGCCAGGTGCAGGCTCTCTTGGCACCTTAACCGTCTGGGGCAGAACCCACACATGCAGACTCCAGACCACGGAAAGCATTAGTAAGGCTGAGCAGCTAACACACTACGGACTTCCCATTTAAATGCCTCTCAAAACAGGATTAAAATCATTAAGTACTTTGGATAAGGAAACAGTTTTAGGGCATAAATTTTTTAAATTCAGAAGATCCAAAAGGCAGGAATGCTGTCTCTAACAGTGGGCAAGATCAAAGGCACCAGAGAGGGTGGAGCCACCGCTGCTGGGTTCTGCCAGCCGGCCTCGGCCCAGCATGCTCCCTCCTACCCAGCACGTCTGCCTTCTGCCTTCACCCTGAGACAGGCCAGCACCCCACCCCCAAGAGAGCAAGGTCCTCCAAGGCCCTGGGGTGGGCAGAGGATGGCATCCAAGTACTCCCACCACATGAGCTGGCTTTTGATAATCAGGAAAAAGGAAACCAAACCATGGCCCTATGGGGACGACAGATTGTTCTGCTACATTGTGAAGGCAGAAGATCTTTCCTTTGTTTTTAACAAAGAACTACAGACACTTACTAGAGCGTTCACACTGTGTGACTGCAGCTGATATTGCTATAGACACTAGAGCATTCACACTGTGTGACTGTGCAGCTGATATTCCTGCAGACACTGGAGCGTTCACACTGTGTGACTGTGCAGCTGATATTCCTATAGACACTAGAGCGTTCACACTGTGTGACTGCAGCTGATACTCCTGCAGACACTAGAGCGTTCACACTGTGTGACTGTGCAGCTGATATTCCTATAGACACTAGAGCGTTCACACTGTGTGACTGTGCTGCTGATATTCCTGCAGACACTAGAGCGTTCACACCGTGTGACTGTGCTGCTGCTGCTCCGATGGTCAGACACTTACTAGATTGTTCACACTGTGTAACTGTGCGGACATTTCAGCAAAATCAAATTCTCTCTGTATAACCAGACAGAACACTACACAGAAAACCAAACTAGGGAGCATTTCTGTTTCAGGAGAGCTGATGCTTTAGCGTGCTTGCACTCAGAACGTGCAGCATATGGTGCTGAACTTTCACCGTGTTTTTCCTTTTGCAATCCCACCATCGTGAACTTTTCTTTAAAATCTGGCTTGATGACACTATGGTCATTTAGGCAGTGCTTTAGCCCCAGGAAAATTCTAAAGCACACCAGAGTGCCTGTGGCTGCCGCTCCCCGCTGAAAGGTGTGAACAGACACCCACCCTCCCAGGGCTGAGGAGGCGGCACCTGCAGAGCGTGCAGGTACGTCTGCACCCCAGGAAGGTGGGCCAGGGCAGGCCGAGGCACGGCCGAGCCCAGGGCCAAGCCTTCCCATTCAGGAAGTGTGGCAGCTGAACTATCGCCAAAATGCTTCTCTCCTTTCCGCTCTGCAGTTTCCATTTAAAAAAAGAAAGAAAAAGAGGTTCTTGAAGTTTTACATTTTTCCAGATGTTTCGCAGAGGTTTCTTTTAAAATTAAGAAAAAAACCCTATAATCATATGACACCAGCTAATTTTCTCAAATCTATTAAAATTCTAATTAATGTAATAAAAAGTGATCCTGTACAAAAAAACTCACAACATACATTATCTCTGGATTCTTCTAATGGCACAGAAGCTTGAATAAATGAGTTCGTATTTTCTCTCCTCACCTCCTTCATATTAACATGACAACCCGCTGTGGTTTGCGGTGGTTATGCCTTTATGTTTCATGTTTTCTACTCCCATAAGCAAACTGGAAACAAAAAGCAAAAACCCGAAAGGAGAAATGCCGGCCGTCACCAGGATATCCAGTCACCGAGTCACTTTGGGGGAATGGAGGAGGCTCCGGCTCTACCTCCAGGGAAGTGGACAACCCCCCAAGGTGCCCCTTGCCCCACAGCCCAGGCTGCTGCTGCCCCAGCCCCTCTGAAGGCAAAAACCTGCCTGGAGGTCGCAATCACCAAAAAGGCAGCAGCCGTGACTCGACACAGACACCGAGAGGGGCTTCAGGGACCGTTCCCACCGGAAGTGCAAACACAGCCAGTGCGCCGCTTCCACTCATCCTGCCGGAGAACAGAGGCAGCCCATGCTGGCGTTGCAGCCCCCTCCCTCCTGGGCAGGCTGGCGCAGCCCTGCAGGTGCTCGGCAGGGGCCAGGTGAGCACACAGCCAATGGAAGAGACGCTGGGACCCCTCCCTGCTGTGGACCCTGAGAACTGTGGGCCAGACCGCTCAGCTGGTCACCAACACACACCAGAGATGCCAGGGGTGAACTTTCACAGCAAAGAGAGCTTGAAAGGTAGAAACAGACTGTCAGATGTCAAGGGCCAAAGCTTTGTGTTATCAGAATGGTAGGTGAGGAACCAAAAATACTTTGGTAAATATGACTTTGAGATTAACTTTTGAGACAGAAAACGCTGATTTAAAGACTGCAGGTACCACCCGGTTCAGCTGTGAAACAACTTCCCAGAATGCACCAGCAGCTGGACCTCCGGTGTCTCTGCAGACTGCGCCTTCCCTCCCACAAACGAGCTTACGATGCGCTCTGGAAGGCTGGTGTTTCCATCATAAGTACTCGGGAATTACGTTACTCAAAGGGAAAACTTTTACGGCATCAAGTTTCAGTGACGTGGGATGCTTTCTTAATATTCCAAACCAGTTCCATCAAGACAATTAAAAAGCAGCTCAAAGGCTCCTCAGAGCTTTTCTCCACCAGAGGGAACCAAGCTCTTTGCGCAGTGGCTGACCATGGGCTGCAGCAGGAAACGTATAAGCCTGGGCATCGCTTACCAGAAGGCAAACAAGATGCTCAAAGAATGATGGAGAAATGTCAAAAGGACAAAGAACCGAGCTGGAAGGGCTCCCATGGCCAAATCTGGGATAAATTAATTGACAGAATAAATTAATGTTTATTTATTATTAAAACCCACTGGCTAAAACAGAAAACCCCAGGTTCCCACCAACAAAGGTGAATCAGCAAGCAAATAGAGTCTGATAGGAAACTGGGCACTGACCTGGTTTTCAAGTACCCCCATGCACAATATTTAGTAATTCCAAAGGAGCGGCTGGGAGACAGCACCACGATCACATGGCCCCCCAGGACTGGGACAAATGGAAACCGGGGGCCCCTGGCCGAGGCAGACCCTACAGAATCACCGGCCTGTGCTCTTGCAGAGCAGGGGTTACAGCCCAAGGCGTCGTCTCAGGCTGAGGGAACCCACCAACTGAAGCCACGTGCGATTCTGACCCAGATGCTTCTGCCACAAAGGGAATCACCCACGCAACCCAGGACGCCCAGCTGGGGTCTGAGGACACGAGGGCACCAGCGGAGCCAGGCTCACTTCCCGGTCTTGATGGCTGTGCCCCGGCTGGTGGGAGAACACCCTCGTTTACAGGAAATGCACCCCAGGGTGTGGCGGAGGGGACAGGCAGCAATTTGGCAACTAACTCTCAAAAAGTTCAGGTAGAACACTATTTACTTGCTTTGCAGCTTTTCTTTAAGTTGGAGAATAAAGTTTCAAAATAAAAAACATGTATCAAAAGAAAAACTTGTCACTGTTTATAGGGAAGTCTATACTTTCCCAAAATAAACATAAGGCAAAGGTAACAGCATTTACGAAAAGGAATTCAGGGGCCAAACAGGCTGAGCCTTTCTCCAAAAGCTGCCCTTCCACCCACTGAGTGCATCCCGGCATCGGAAACCTCCGCGGTCCCGGCGGCCCTGCTCTCCCTCCTTGGACCTGCTGGTCAGGGAGCGCCCACAGGCGGCAGGGGTGGGCTCGGGGGAGGCACCATGAGGAGCCCAAGCTGGCGAGAAAAGGCTGGTTTAATCCGAACCAGAAGCCCTGGGACGTGCAGGCCCCTGTCGCAGCAGGCCGGGAGGGGGAAGCAGCCTGCTCCACTTTACGTTTCAGTTTGAGAATTTCCATTTGGTTATTCTTCAAGTTTGCATTGCTCTGCTGAGACTCCCTTTCTTTCACTTATTAAAACATTCCCCTTTAGTTCTTTGACTGTGGTCTTTTTAAATCTTCACCTGTATTTATAAGCACTATGGTAATGCTTCAGGGTTTCTGGACCGTCGGGGCATTCCCTACGACTGGTCTTCCTGACTGTGGTGATGGCCCCGTTTCTCTGCTGCTCAGGGCAGTTGTTACTGTGCATCTGACACTGTGGATGGTGCACGGCTCCTCTGAGGAGCGCTGCTGTTGGTTCTGGAGAGTGCTTTAGCGAAGGCCACTGTGAAGCCCTGCGGACGCCCTCCTAACTTCATGGGGCCTGGGCTTGGGCTCTGCTCAGGGGGTCTCGAGCAGGCCTTACTCCAGGGGAGGTCCTAAGCCTGGGGCAGGCTTTCCGGAGCCCCAGCTGGGTGCCTGTGTCGCTCAGCGGGTAACGAGTCCCTCCAGCCTGGCCGGGCTGGACCAGCGTGACGCTCGGCCCCTCTGCCCTGCTCTCCACAGCCTGAGTGTGAGGAGCCCAGGGACCCCACAGCCCTGCACACCTCTTTCCTCTCTAGGGCCTGGCCCCACGGAGTCCAGACACTTCGACTACCCCAGGCACGATGGGCCACAGCTCCGTGCGCCCCAGGAGGCAGTGTCTCCAGCAGAGACCTGGGGCCACCACGGGGTTCACCTTGCTGCTTTCTCTCAGGGTCGCTGCCCAGTGCCGCGAGCACTCTGCCCACTGTGATGGATGTTTGCAGCAGGAGGGTGGTCAGCTACTAGGAGAGGAAGGGCACGAGGTTAACACTAAGATTCGAAAAGTCAAAAGGCATGCCAGCTATGGTCCAATTTGATTCCATTGTGCTGCCACGGGCTGCTAATTTATAAAGTTATTAAACGTGATGAACAGTAGTAAAGCACATGGTTTGTGTCATCAAGCAGGAATATCATCTTTTATTGAGGAATTCCCACACCAAAATGTTGAGGAATTAAAATTTACACATCTCTAAAAATTTAAACTCACCTCATTGTGCCAGCAATTAGGGAAAAAACAAATTCTGTTTTCTACATCCACATACAACAGTTCAAATGTAACACCAGATCCTCTTGCTTTTACAAGGACTGCCACGAAAAATCAGCATGTTTACATAAATTTAAACTGAGGCCAAATCCCTACACCAGTCCTCAAAGCTGTTTGCCTCCTCCCTTTCCTGCTCATTCAAGAAGAGTTTTCTGACACCATCAGGAGGGGCTGCCACACACCTGGGAGGGGGCCATACCCCCACCCCAACCCCACCCCCCATGCCTGGGCTGGGACTTACCGCACACATGGGATGGGACGGACACTACGCACCTGTGATGGGGACGTACCCCACACCTTGCTGGTACACGGTGGGCATCAGGACCACGGGCTGGGGAGGCATCACCATGGCAGCAGGCAGCGACTGGAACAAACCAGAGAGGACTGTGGCATCACCACGAGCACACCACCCACCCCAGCCCTCTATTTCCAGCCTCACACCAACGTCCCAAGGGAGCAGCACTGGGTCACGGCCAACTCCCAGACCTGAGCACAGGGCCCCACTCATTCTGGGCCCAGGCAGCTGCCCCCCAACACAGCTTCCACCTCATCCCCCCGGGCTACAGAACCACGACAAACCGAAGTGCAGTGGGAACATGGTTTGAGAAAGTGAAGGAGAAATGGTATTTCAGGATCTGTTTCCTAAGAGAAACCACGTCAACGCCCTTCCACTGTAGCACCCCTAAGATTTTATTCCAAAGACTTCTTACTTGTAGAATCTTACTAAGAATGATAATGGCTTCGTCTGAACGTAAAAATGTCTGCTGAAGATCACGATGAAACAGTTATGAGTAAAATTAAATCAAGGTCCAAGATCTGCTTTAAAATCCTCCTGCAGCAGGAACTGCTGGTGACCATGGCTGAAGCCGCTGACCGGCTCACGGGCTCACAAGGCACCGCTACTCGGTGGCTGGAAATTCCCCATACTGACGAGTATTAAAACAACAAACCCGATGACAGTAACAGAGATGGCAGGAAGCCAGGATCCTAGATTCCCTGATCCTTTCCCCCACTCTCCATCACCTTCCAGAAGTTTCCTGAGAGAGCTGCAGATGCACTGGGGCCAGCGTGCCTGGGGGTCCCCCTGCCTGGGCCCCCACAGGCCTTCTGTTCATAATCCAAGAGGGGGCCGAGCAGCCCTTCCCTTAAGTCCACATATCAGGTCCTAACCATGAAACTGCTTCTGCGAGGAAGAGCCCGGCACACGGGAGGGTCCCGGGCAGCCCTGTCGCCACAGCCCTGGGCTCTGAGCTGAGCCTCAGGCCCCCATCCAGTGAGGCCGGCCCCCACCTCCTGCATGGTTCCTTGCAGGACAGGGTCTGGCAGAAGAGTGGAATGGCCTTGAGGACACAGGACGGTGCAACAGAGAGCACACAGAGGGGCAGGGGTCTGCACTGTGGCTGCAACACACAACCCATGTGCAGTGCCCTTCTCCACAGAGAAGGTCAGGGAGGACAGTGTGAGGGGAGCGGCCACACCTGGACACGACTCACCCAATTCCTTCCTTCTGCCCTTGCGACTCCGAGCTCTGCTGGCTCACGGTCTTTGTCCTCACAGGACAAAGGCTTCCACCAGGCAACATGGTGACAATTCTACTCAATTGTAAACTGAGGTTGCCACCTGGCCTTTTGGGGTTCCAGATGCCACCGGACCAATGACAAGAAGCTCCAGCCCACCAGCTGGGCTGCAGAGCCCCGGCGTGCGCGTCTCTCCCCCACATGGCTGTGGCTCCTCACCGTGTAGGACAGCACCAGGTTGATCATGCCCTCCTTGTCATCGCCCTGCCGCCCGCTGAGGCTGTACCACTCGTCCTCCACTTTCCCCTGCTTCAGGGACTCAGGGATGGTGATGTGGGTCCAGGCAATCCGGTCATCCATGGAGAAGGCACGCTGAGGACACGGGAGGGGCAGTGACCACCTGAGCAGGGCCACGGGGCTGAGAGCAGGGACAAAGGCTGACCCCCAAATCCCTGGCTGCTCACAGGCATCCCCGCATGGCCTCCCTCCCCTGCTCCAACCAGGCAGCCCAGGACAGGGTGGAGTGGGCTTCAGAGGTCATTCCCAAGTGGCCTCACGCCCTCTGCCTTGGACTGAGCTACTGCCTTGGAGGACAGAAGGAGGAGAATCCCACAGGCCTCCTCTCATTCCAGCCCCAGCTCGAGGATGGACAGAGGTGAGGGAAGGAAAGTGAGCAGGACCCTGGAGACGCCCCCTGCTCCAAGGGATGCAGGCAGCTGCCCCCTGCTCCCCCTCCCCTTCCCTTCCGCATGCCCTTACCATTCTGGGGCCACAGCACAAGGAAAAGGGAGGAAAGAGCAGAAGGAGGGACCCCCGCTGCCCCTCCTTGCCTCAGCTCCCACAGCCCCTGCAAGCTCCAGGCCTGCCCCAGGAGGGTGGAGGTGTAGGCGCCTGCCAGGCAAGCAAGGAAAGCCTCCTGGTTTCCCACCCGAGCCCCCTAACCCATGAGGACTCCACCGGGCCGTGCCCCTCAGGCATGTCTGGGCCCCTGCAATTCCCCCAAGAAGAGCCCACCCACTCTGAGTCTGACCCACTTTAAGCCCAGCCTCCTCCCAGCCAGGAACCCAGCAGATCTGGCTTTGGGGGAGCAGATGTGGGCACACTGGGTCCCTCAGAGCATTCTCTCTGTTACCTCCAGGCGTAAGGCTGCCCAAGAGCCTGAGGACTTACCGTGTTCATGGTGGGTGGGGAAACCAGAGCTCCTCTAACACCGCGAATAAAACACCCAGTGTGAGGGCACAGCTAAGAGCTAGCCGACTCTGCCGTCACTGTGCCATCTGCACCCGCTGGGACCTCGGGGAGAGCGGAGACACCCCCTCACCTCATCAAAAATCTCCAGGTAGAAGGAGTCCACGCCCGGGGGCACGGTGCACTGAATGACCTTGTTCCAGCGAGGGTTCTTGGCACCGTTGTGGGCCGTGGGTGTCTCGTAGACGGCGTAGCCCAGGCGCACGCGGCAGTACGGGTCCATGCGGGTCATTCCATAGTTCTTCGCCAACTTTGCCTGAAATGAAGCCCTTGTCGGAAAAATGGGGCAGGAGCTCCAGGAGGGAAGGCCCACTGGACATGGAGGAAGAGGTGGGCAGGGCCAGGGCTGGAGCCTGGCTGTCTGTGACCACAGTCTGCACGAGCTGCTGGCCCTGGGGAGTGCTGGCCAGGAGAGACAGGGCTGAGGGCTGACCCAGGGCTCCTTCGGGCCCAGGAGACAAGGGGACGAGCAGCGAAGACCACGGGAAGTGGCCAGGGAGGGGCAGGTGGAGAATCGAGAGTGCCCCCTCCTGGAAGCCATGGGAAAAAAATTATCAAAAAGGAAGTGGAAAACTGAGGCTGGCACTACCAAGAGGGCAAGTAAGATGAGCATGGAGACTTTTCCCGACCACTGGGCCCCGCAGAACGGCGGTCTGGGATGCGCTCCCCGTGGAAGGGGGCAGAGCGGAACTGGCCTGCGGACAGCAGCTGTCCTGTGTGGGGAGCTGAGCCCAGCTCCTGGGAGTGTGAACTTCCTCACAGGTTGGAGGAACTGCGATAGTGGACAGAGGGAAGCAAATGTGCTATTTCAGAAACCCAGGGGCGAGCAAGCGCTGGGAATGCATCGCGCTGGAAGGAGCACTGGACACAGACTCGACGAACAACTCAACAGTGTTCCCAAGGGTTCCCGATTCTTACAGCTGGATTTTATTCATAAGTCCAATACAGCGAGTGACTCTTTTGCTATGGAAGGTATTTCTATGCATTTCTAAAAAACCATGTGGGTCACAGTGGTTTTCCTTTTCTCATGGTTTTATAGAAGGTTTTCTACATATCGTGTATTCTGATTTCTATTCTCGTTAGCACATGCAAACAGGTCTTGGTGTCACACAGAAGGGCCGTCTCCGGCTCCGGGACCCCCCCCAACCCCTCAGGCCATGGAGGGTCGGGGGCACCTCCTGTGCAGCTCCAGGACCAGTGCTTGGCACGGAACAGACGCCGGTAAAGGTGCATCACTAATCTGTTGAGTTACTTTTGGCAGAAATCTGGGTAACTGTCAACACTTTTCCCATCTTTCATTTTCAACATTGGTATGTTGGCAAAAACTGGTTATCAGGGGAAAATTCCCATTTGTCCACATAGACAACATACTGTAAAAGCTGAGATCCACCATTACACCATGAGTGAGTGAAAGCTACTGTCATCTGTCTACTCAGCTTCCCACCCTGCCCCCATGGGGCCCCCCAACCTCCCCCAAGCTTGCCCATCTCCCTGCCCCACCCCCTGGAGCGCACCTGCACCACGGTGATGCTGAGGCGGCCCACGGTGCCCAGGGCCCCGCCGTACTGCAGCTGCTGGGCGGCCTGGGCGTCCAGCTGGATCTGTTGCTGCTGCTGGGTGGGCGTGATGCGGAGGAAGTCCTGCGGGAGCTCGCCCAGGTACACCTGCAGACACCAGGAGAGGGCACATGAGGCCAGCGAACCTGAGCAGGGCAACCAAATGCGGGGCAGGGGCTGGCTCTGCTTTGCTATAGCGCTCCCGTTTACGGGGGGCCTAGACCCAGCCCCACACCCTGCAGCTGGGTCCCTGGACCAGGCTGGCCGCAGAGCCGTGGGCTCCTGTAGGAGGCCTGGAGCACCACCCGAGCCTCCCCACAGGACCCAGAACCACATGTAAAAAAGGGCTCAGACATTTCAATGGGTTCCTCGTTGGCAGAAAAGCAGTTTCTCCAGGCCTGAGTGTCCTGAACCACGGCCAGCAGGAGCTTCGGCTGGGACTGCACCAAACCAAACAACGTGAACTCTGCACCTGGGGCCCAAAGGGACGGGGAAGGCTCTACTGCTCCATCTGAAAGTTCAAAAGCTCCCAGAAGGGAAAATGCCAACAGATACTCGCTCTCCCCAGGCTGTGTCTCATTGGACCCTCTGTCCGCTTGATGCCCTCGAGAAGGGGATGGAAGGATCAGCAGGCAGCTGGCACCCTGGAGAGAGCAGAGCTGCCCAAGCAAACAGCCTGGAGGCGACACAAGGGGAGACCCTGGGGACTTCACAATGGGGCTAGACCCTTGGGGGCAGCCCCAAACCAGGATGCCAAGGGGCTTCACAGCCAGACAATGCCAGCAAGCACCCAAGAGCCTAAGGCCCAACGTGGGAGGGCCAGGACCCAGAGCCACCAGGGCCACCCGGGGTACGAGACTCTGCACCAACCAGTGGAGGGTTTGCTGGCCAGGAGACATCAGGCCAGACCGGCTGCAGCAAGGGCATCTTGTTCTTTCTTGTGGCCAGCCAGGACAGAGTCCAGAAGAGTCAAACCTCAGAAATGTCTGCCATAAATGGACAGCTGAAGGGTCCACTGTGCCAAAAAGTTGCCAAGGACAGGAAAGCGGTGACGGGCAAGGGATGGCACAGCCCCGGAGTGGGGCGGGGTCACCAGCCAAGCAGCCACCCTGGATGCTCCGGCACAGACGCACACATTTGCTGCCGGGCACTTTAGGGGCCCAAAACACTGAACAGAAAACCACAAACTTGTTCTGGCAAATGACATTTACTAAATACTGCCACCCTGGACGCTCCGGCATGGACACACACATTTGCTGCCGGGCACTTCAGGGGCCCAAAACACTGAACAGAAAACCACAAACTTGTTTTGGCAAATGACATTTACTAAATACTGCCAGCAGCAAGAGCAATTCTGACGGCCCCATCTGTCCTCGGCCAACGTGCAGGAAGCAGAGAACCTTCCTGTCCAAACAGCTTGTGCCAACTGACCACTGATACCCTGGTTTCTGATCCCTGACCATCTCCAACCCACACAGACAAGATGCCCCCAGCCTGCCTGGGCCGTGGCATCAGAGGTCCAGGAGGCACCACAGCCGGCCCTGCCTGGGTCTGACTGCCCTTTCAGGTGTGCCCGTTTGTGTTCATCACCGTTTCTGCCCCCAACAACTGGCTGCCTCGGGAAAGGTCTAGACACTCTCCTCTGTCTCCCATCACAGGTGTGGCAAGCACACAAAGCCCTGGCAGCGGTAACCAACAGGAACCAGCAAAGAGGAGAGCACGCTGCAACTGAGCCGGTTTGTGCGGTTAAAACGTCACAGCCACCATGGAGCAGAGCAGCCCAGGCCCCAGCCGATGCCCCAGCGGAGCCTGTCTGCCCTCCAGTCGCCAGGTCCCGCAGTGCGGCCAGTCTGGTGGGTTCTACAACATTGAGAGGGCAACTTCACCTGGCGAAGCTGGGGCAGCACCGGGTCCCCAGGACAGAGGAGGAGATAAAAATAACATAAATCTCAGGGGATACAGTGAATGAGGAAATCTACCAGGTAATGGAAACCAAAAATATGTTAGACCTTATGACAAAATATGCTAACAATGGAGAAATTTCTGGCAATTCATTCAAGTGAAATCATACCTTCTGTGCCTTATTTCTTGCCAATGCTCCTTTCAGGGTTCCTGCGTGTGGTGGTAGGCAGCAGAACCCCACTCCCTTTCAGGGCCAAGGGGTGCTCTGAAGGTAGTAGATGACGTGGAAAGGAAGGACAGACAGATTTGAGGCGGGAAAACAACTCAGATCAACAGAAACCCCCTGCTCTGAAGGGGCTGAGGTAGTCACAGCCCCACCTGTCCTCGGCCAGTGTGCAGGAAGTGGAGAACCTCCGCGTCCAAACGGCTTGACCCAACCTTGACCCCATGGTCTCTGCAGGTGCCCCAGAAGAAAATCCTCAGGAGACCCGGCAACCGCTCACCCTCCTCCTCGGAGCTGCTGACAGAGGGCCTCGGGGATGGGGGTCGCGGGCCTGCAGCCGGTGCCAGCTGCTCTGCCTTCCACCCGGGGGCCGCCCTGGGCAGGACTGGGGAGACCCAACAAGGAAGGCGACACAAGGACAACCGAGCTGAAGACTCTTCAGTCAGTGCACACGGTGTAAAAGCGCTTCAGACCTACACCCAAACGTTTTCAGTTCTGGAATCCTGTGAGCAGGTGAGGAAAGCTGCCTCGCCCCCTTTCTCCTGGTGTCACGACCCTCCCCTCCATCAGAAGAACCACTCCTGAGCAGGCGCTTAAAGAGAAGGGCAGAGGGAGAGGGACACTGACACGACTCCCCAGATGCACCCTGCCTGGAAGCTTCCGGAGAGTTGGAGCGACGGCGTGCAGATTCATGCCTCAGCATGAGGAGATGTGATCCAATCTCAGTGCCGGGACCAAGGTGTCCCGCCAGGAACGTTAGGATCACGGTGGGGCGGGCCGGGGGGTTTCTGTTGATCTGAGTTGTTTTCCTGCCTCAAATCTGTCTGTCCTTCCTTTCCACATTATCTACAATTTATAAATTACTTGAATAGTTTGTCTTTCTGATTTCACTTTATTCCATTTTATTGACTGGTCATTACTCAGCACTTGCATGTGTGCTTTGGAATTCTGAAGTCAGTCATAAGAGGAGATCCACTGTGAAGAATTCAAAGTCAAAAATAGTGACAAAAACAAAAGGAACTGCTATTGTGTTATATTATTTCCATTGTCAGTACAAAATAAATGTATTTAAAAGAGGGAGGGGCCTGGACAGAAGCAAGGCTGGAGGAGGGGCTCCGCCCCTCAGCTCAGGGAGCTCTGCCCAATGTTGCCTCCAGCTCTGCGCCAACACCTTAAGAACGTGTTTGCTGCTCCCGCTGCCTTTTGTTAAAAAGCAGAAACAAATCTTTCCTTGCCGTACCCCAAGCCTGACCCCTCTCGGAATGGGGTGTGCCTGCAAGTTCCTGCGGCCCTGTTAGAGGTTGAGGACAACGGTTTATACTGTGGAGCCCCAAGCTCAGGGCGAGGGCCAGCAAGGGACTCTGAGCTTGCATTTGCAGCCGGTGCCTGCTGGCAAGGAGCAGGCACTCGCACAGCCAGGGGCCTTGCCTTGATGGCACTTCCCAGCTATATGTCCCAGGGGCCCCCAACAGGCCCCGGGAAGTGCCCTGGAAAAGGACCCTGAGCTGCTGCTGCAGGCTGCACACCCTCTGGGTCCTGGGGTGCCGGGCAGAGCTGCTGCAAGGCTGACGGGGTCGCGGGGCAGAGGCGCAAGCTCCTAGTTCCATCCCAATACAAGAGATGCTGGAGGGAGGGAGCCGTGCTCATTCGCCACCTCCCACCTGGGCTCTCACCTTGTAAGCCCCTTCCGGGTGGTGCCTGGCAGCAGCCCAAATATGTGGGAAGTGCTTCCCATCACAGGTTTCGTCTGCCCATGAGTGAGTCAGTTTGCAGGAACACACTCATATTAACCTCGTTCACGGGGACTGATGTGCACAGAGTGACCTCATCAGGGCAGGATGGACAAGAGTGGTGGGTGCTGCGGTGCATGGGGTGGCGGGAGGGGCCTCTCGGATGAGGCCGCAGCCCACAGTTCCCATCATTATTTTTATTGCTTCTCTGCCCCCCCTCGGCTGGGTAATACTCGTATTCTCGTTTTTCCTCTTCATTGTACTCTTCTGCATTTTCATTAAAGAGAACAAGAGGGTTTAACATCCAAAGGTCAAACGGTCTAGTATTATTTTGCAATAATTTTCATGTTTTATAAATATGAAATGTGGACTTTTAACAACAGTGCGGCTAGAACGTGGGAAGGGGGGAAATGACTCCACAGTGGAGAAACACAGTGAACATCACCTTCGCCAGGGGGCCAAGGGGTTTTCCTGTCGCCGGTGAAGAGCCAGGTGGGCGTCAGGTACCCCGAGAGGATGCGATGAAAAGGGCCCTCCACCCCTGGGGTCTTCTGCCCTAGGATCCAGACCCAACTGAGGGTCATTCCACAGCCCCCGACCAACTCCTCACACTGTGAAGGCCCCGCGGTGTCCTGAGCCGGACCCGGGACAGAAGAGCCAAATACCGTCAGGCTTTTACTTAGCAGCAATGCCCCATGGTCTGCTGCTCAGCCTCAACAAACAGCCCAGCGAGTATGAAGCTGTCGTCGGGGAAACGGCTGGCCTAGACGGGTACTGACCTCGCTGTGCAATGCTCTGTAAATCCAAAGTTAAAAGTTTACTAGAAACAATTCAACTTTACCCCCACAGCCCCCAACATTAAACAACACCTCAGCCCATACCAAATAAAAACAAACTACTGTGTGTACAACCAAGGCTGCCACTGCCTGCTGGAGAGGACGGAGGCTGCCTGCTGCTCCCCCCCTGGTTTCTCAATTCAGACCAAATCTGTCCAAAGCAGGCAAGATTCCTGTGCCTGGAGAAGCCAGCACTGTTCATGTGTGCTTCAGACTTGAGACTATGAGAAAGAAAATGATTAACCTTGTATCCAATGGTTATCAATCACATGATTTTGCTTAAATTTACAAGAAGAACACAGTAAGTCTAATGCTAACAAATGGCTTTAAACCCAAGTCAAGGCCCAGCAAGCCCACTGCTGGGAATTAATCCCACAAAATCCAGCCCGGGTGTGCCAGCCTAGGGCTGCTCCTGGCCGTGCCCCACGGCAAAGCGCTGGGAGAAGCTGGCAGCCAGCCATGGGCACCTGGGCACACCCATCAGGGACCCCAGGACCCCACACCTGCAGCCCGACATGACCGCCAGGGCAGTCTGCAGGCAGGAGGACAGCGTGACCCATGGCACAAAACCCCAAACAAACAGGTGGCATCTGCAGAGAGCAACCTGGATATCTGAGAATGGGAATCAGGGGAAATGAGGCAGGGCAGACCTGGTTTTCCTTTCTTTACGCCCGTATACCCTGCTGGGTGCTTCATAAAACAGCAATTCTTTTACATGTGCACAAGTAACTTCCATTAAATAGAGGGGGAAGGGGAGTAGAACTCATTCCCTCAAGCTGAGTTTTGGCTTTTCTTAAAACTAAAAACCATTCTTATAAACATTAGTCTGCTCTAAGTGTATTTTCAAAGATGTAATTCATGATTTCTTAAAAATCACTGACTGGCCTGCCCCACGTGGCACTCAGAGAGAGAATGACAACCAATGTCCTCACGGACAGTCATGCCCAGCCTGGCCCGGGCCCCAGCCCGGCTCCACCACAGCGCTCTGCACCCTCATGAGAGAGAAGAGTCACACAACACTCTTGGTCCACACTTTAATTTTGGCAAAGAAATAAACGTGCTCTGCATCATTCCAATCTCCTTGTGAGATGTGCTAAGCCGGTTTTTCTTGTTAAGCATGCAAGTTAAGTAACATTCCTTTAACAAGAAGCTCCCCTCACCCCTTACACATGAAAGAGCACCTTTCCCCCCACCCCCGGCCTCCTGGGCAGTCCCCTTGCCAGGGGTTCTGCTGGATCTGGACTTGCAGTGGGAGCCCCCAAACCCCTTCTCCCAGTGCCCTGCACCCCGCGGGGAACTCGACAAGCAGAGCATCAGACGGGGCCGGGACCAGCCTGGGATGGGGCGTCTCTCCCGCTCCTTTCCCTGTGACCTTTTTCCCTAATCACAGCAGTCTGTGACACCCCCCCCCCCAGCCCCTGTACCTGCTCACGTGCCGGCTGCGTCTCTCCGCTACACAGAGTAAGGCAATGCTGGAACAACTCAGTTTGTAAAACTTAAATTAAAAATTTAACTTTATAATCATATTTGTTGAGTAACTTTCATGTTTGTTTATCTGTATAAATTGTAATGTAACAAATTACGTATGGAAATTAGCAACTCATACAAATACCTAGCAGCAATATAACTGACAATTTTAAAAATCATTCAACTGTTATTTTTCCAGCAAGAGTAAAACATCTGAAAAAATTTCTTAAAAATCACTTTTAGTGACTTTAGCTCTTAACTTTCACTTGGTACAAGAAATTATCTTTTAAGTTACCAAGTCGCTATTCCCTGGTAACTTCTGTGATGACTTTTCCTGAATGCCCCCTGCCCAGGCCCAAGTCCCGCACACCGAGGCTAAGCGGGAAGGACACCCGCCCAGCAGCCCAGCTCTGGGGCCAAAGTCGAGCTGTGGAGGGAGAAAGCCCCCAGGGGTGTAGCTGCAAGTTCACACCCATGTTGGCCTGCACAAGTGTTATCTTCCACCAACTTGATGTCAGCTCAGGTGATGCCCAAGAAAACCCAACAGGAGCAAAGAAATACTGAGGAATGAGATTCTGCCTGCAAGAGTTGACCTTTGGAGGTCCACAAACCACTGTCACCTCTAAGGCTTTCGTTACGCCCTCCAGGAATCGCCCGCTTGGGGACAACCCCTGCCCAGTTGAGGCTGCATGTGTTAGGCTTCCCGGAGCACCACAAGGCCAGTCCGAGGAAACACTCTGTCACAAACACAACGACCCCACCACCCCGAGACCCTAAAAGACCTCAGTCAACAAACCAGCTGGAGCTCCACAGTACTTGCAGGGTGGGAACCACGGGAAGGGCCAGGCTGAGGCCCAAAGGGACAGAGGAAAGGGACAACACAAAAGCAAATGCCGGGTTTGACACCTGTGGGGCAGGTGGCCATCACAGCCTTGCTGAGCCCCTCAGGGGACAGGGCACTCTGGCAAGGAGTGGGGATGGGGCACCTGCTGGTCAGGGGCAAGGTGGGAGCCTCAGCCCCCCACAGCCTCCAGGGCTCCTGCCTGAGGAAGTGGTTCGTGTTCATGTCCAGGGAGCCCGAGGCCCAGCTCAGCATGCCCCAGCTGGCCCCAGAGACGCCTGTCCACCAAAACGACTGCCCACCTGTGCTGCCGATGGCACAGAGCCCTGGCGCAGGGCATGGGCAGGGACTGGGGTACCCAGGAAGGACACGGACGAGACCGAGGGACACTGTGGCTCGGGCGGCTGCAGGGGCTGGGACACCTGTCTTCATGGCAGCCTGGACGCAGGAAGGAGACACGAGGAGACGAGGCTCTGAGACAGGCATGCTCACGTGGGTTTACCGACAGGCCCTGCGCACCCTCTGCCTGCACTGGGGAGGCGCAGGAGACTGTTCAGGCCCCATCAAGAGCCCAGGAGGGAGCCCCGGTGAGGTGAAGGCTGTACCCACATCCACTGGACTTTCATTCACATTTTTCTGTAAGTTTGACATTTTCAAAATGAAGTTGGGAGGAAAAATACAATTTGCCAACTACACCCGACCTGCACCCAGGCAGCTAAATGTGGCTGGGGAAAAACACACAGCCATGCTGACGAGGCTCCCTTTACATTAACCACCCCAAGCTCCTGGGGCCACCGTGGCCCTGGGGTCCCACTACTCCCTAGCCAAATCTCTCTCACCCTCCCACACATTTTCCTCTTTCCCCAAATCTTCAACAGCCCCTCTCCTCTCGTTTCCAAGGATGGCCTTCTTTCCTGCAATGGGAAAAAAAGAAAAATCCAAACAAAAAACCGAGCCACAATCAGACGCAGGTTTGGCCCACCGCCAGCAGCACGGCCCGCAGCCCCTGCTGCCTCTCCGCATTGGTAGCTGGCGCCACACTGCTCTCGGCATCAGCAACGCCGCCCTCCCAGGGGCACCATTCGCCCAGAAGTAGCAGCTCCCGTGTGAAGAAGGAGAATTCAAACAGGGCCATCAGCCTCCTCTGACCCCCCATCTCCACCCAGCTGCTAGCTCATTCATCTATACCCCACCACGACAAAAGCCTTTGAAGGGGGTTCTGTGGTCACCGACTCCCACGGCCTCCCACCAGCCCTCTGCACCCTGCTTCTGCAGGCTGTGGCCCCCCAGCACACATCAGTGCCCAAGAACCACCCACTGGATGAAGGCATGGCCTTTGCACACTGTGGAGTGGCAGGCATCTCCCACACTCCCAGCTCCCCCCTGCGCCCGCCACGCCCACCCCACAGCGACAGGACATGGACCACAGCTGCGCTCTACAACTCCCCAGGAACCAAAGAGCAATGGGTCTGACGTCCTCCTCACTCGGTGGCTCGCGTCCAGCCCCGCCCCACCCTTCAGAGCCTCTCCCATGAATCCCGCCTCAACGGATGACAGTTAATTTCCCCTCTTCTTTTCCAACCTTTCCAAGGCTTCATCACAATCAAGACTGGCCTTTCTTGGACGTCAGCTCTCTTTTCCCACTCCTATCACTCCCGCCCTCCCTTCTTTTTCTTATTATTCAATACAGGTGCTTCCAGGCCAAAATGTTTGGATGCCCCCAAAACTCTGCTGAAGCATATAAGCATGTGCTACATTTTGGGATACTGATGAATGCTTACATGCAGAACAGAGGATAAAATGAAGGACAATGGGGATAACCACAGTTCCCCAAAGGGTAGAATGAGTTCCTTTAAATGTGCCTCCACTGCAAATTCCATAGCACATGCCGAGGGCCACACAAGCCAGGCCCTGGGAACCCGTCATTGAGTCAGAGACACAGTTCCCCGTCCTCGTTACACCAAGACAAGTAAGGCAATAGGTGCACGGGAACCCTGTGCAAGGGAAGCCCGGTGCATTAGTTAGGGTTCTCTAGGGAAACAGAACCAATGAGAGATGCCTCTCACTATCAAATTGTAAAAGTGACTCACGCAACTGTGGGTAGGCACGAGTCCAAATTCTGTAGAGCAGTCAGCAAACTGTGAACTCCAAGGAAGATGTCCGATGAACTCCTCAGGAAACGAACCGGCAACTTTGACGAACTCCTCAGGAAATGAACTGGGATCTTCGACGAACGTGTTCGACGAACTCCTCAGGAAACAAACCGGCAACTTCGATGAACTCCTCAGGAAATGCTTCACTGGGCAGCCGAAGAAGTGAAGGTCCTCCATCTGTCTCGCTTGTAAGTCTTCAACTGGTTAACTGGATTAAATCCAGCCAATTGCGTTCTCTCATTGTGGAAGGCCCGGCCTCTGGTGAGTCATCAGTCACAGCTGCAGTCAACTGATTGATGATTTAATAAACCAGCCTGTTGGTTTATTAACCAGCCACAAACATCCTAGCAGCGATTGTTAGGCCAGTGTCTGCTTGACCAGACAGCTGGGTACTATCACCTGGGCAAGTTGACCCATGAACTTAACCACCACATCCGGCAAAGTGCTGACAGCAGATCCAGCGGTGGGCACAGAGCTGCACTGTAAATGTCGTTGGGGTCTGCCACGGTGCTTACATTTCAATGAAAGGAGACCACAAGTAAGCACCAGTAAATTAGACTCTCTCTTAAGAGAGGAAGTAAAACATAAAACATGATGGGTAAGGTGGTGCAGGCCCACATGGAGGGCGTGAGGGTCAGTCACTCAGAACCTGGGGCATGGGCGCCTCGGGCAGAGGGCTCAACACTGCCCAGCAGGCCAAGCACAGCAGGGAGGCGGCATGAATGGACAGGACCGAGGAGGGGGTGTGGACAGGTGAGGTCAGAGGCGAGGGTGGGCAGCTGGAAGTGGGGGGTCTCGAGAGCCCCTGGAAGGACTCTGGGGACCATGTGCAGGGGTCCGATCACAGCTGCTTCTGCTGGGAGCCTTGCTGCAGTGAGAGCAGGAGGACCAGTCAGGGAGTGGGCATAAATCTGGGCAGAGATTGAGAAACCATCAGATTCTGAGACCATCTGGAAGGGCGGGGAACTCCTGCTGGATCCAACATGGAGACTTCTGGAAAGAGGCACCAAGGCCATGCCACGCCACACCTGCTGCCTGCAGCCGAGAAGGTGACAGGCCTGGGGACAGGGACCTGGGTCTGCACCAGTCATGCCTACCCCTGCCATCGCAAGGAACAGCTGAACATACAAATCTGGAGCTCAGGAAAGAGGCCTGAGGAAGAGATCTGGGAGTTCTCATTGCGTGATGGGGTTTGAGACTGAGCCTGCAGCTGCGATCCCTGAGGGAGGGAGCACAGGAGAAGAAAAGGGGAGAAAACAGCCCGGGACAGAGGAAGTGCACCTGTGGGAGGAAAACCAGGTGCGTGCCCTGGAAGCCAAGGGAAGCCACAAGGTGGCATGGGGAGGGCTGTGGGGCAGCTCCTGCAGGGCCCACAGCTGCCAGGGAGCCCCTGAACAAGAGGCGAGCAGCTGCCGCACCCTTGCAGGTGTCCCCTGCCCTCTGTCTGGGGCACCATCCACACATCTCCACAGCCACCCCCTCTGGTCCTTCACAGCAAGGTCAGCAGCACCCCACACACCCCTCCCCCAGAGCTCCCACAAGCCAGCTGGTGTTAGGGCAAAACTCAAAGATGAAAAGACAAAGAGATGGTAGGTGGGACACACCAAATCCCCAGTGGAGCTGGCCATGGGGAGGGCAGAGGCTCTGAGAGATGGGGACTCGCTCCCAAAGCACGAACAGCTCATGCTCTCGGGAAGTCATGGACACCAGGTCCTGGGCAAGCCCTTCACACCTGGAAATTCAGTCCAGCTTCCTGGGAACCCCACGAGGAGGGTGCTGCTGCCACCCCCACTATATATGTGAGAGACCAAGGACACAGAGGCTAAGCAACTGGCCCAAAGCAAGAGCTGTCCGCATAGCTAAAATCTCAAGTAACTCACACCGAAACCTCCGAGGGCAGATTTAACAGACAGTAACAAGGAAGAAGCCATGGGCTTCAGGAATCAGAAAAAGGCTTTTCAGACAAAAAAATGTATACAGGTGTCTGGTCAGCCCAAAGCAGGCAAGGAAAGAAAGTGAATCAAGAAAAGGTTAAGACAAATAAAAGCAGCAAAGAAAATGTGAAAAATGTGTATGTGACTCTCTTTATCCAGTGTATGGAAAGATGAGCAGAAAAATGGGGACAAAGATTAAATGAAAGATAGGGTGGGATGGGGGGATAGAATGCTTTGGGTGTTCTTTTTAACTTTTATTTTTATTCTTATTTTATTTTGTTTTGGAGTAAGGAAAATGTTCAAAACTTGACTGTGATGATGAATGCACAACTATATGCTGTGAACAGCTGACTGTACACTGTGGATGGCTGCAGGGTATGTGACTACACCTCTATAACTGAATTTAAAAGAACGCGTGTATGTGGATGTGTGTGCGCACACACACACACTATGATAACCCCAATACATTCCAGTTAAAAGAAAAAGCTCAGATGTCATTTTTTTAAATCTAGCTCTATGCTGTGGATGACAGACCTATCTTAAACACAAATGTCAAGAAAGATGGAAAGGCAGAGAACAGACGAAAAACCCGCCAGGCAAACACTGTCCCAGAAGCTGGAGCATCAGACAAAAGCGAGGGCGAGACACTGGGCCAGAGCCTGCTGGGACGCTTATCCTGCGAGAACGTGTGCCCGCAGGATGCAGCAACCCCAAAGTGAAGGCATCTGACAACCGGGCCTCGGGGAATCCAGGGCAAATGTAAGCAGCCAGAGAAGCTGGCCCACTGCCACCAGAGGGGACCCAGGGCCGGCCAGAGGGGCTTCCGCAGGTCACATGCTCATCCCATCTGGGCTGGAGCTGACGTGGACACATCGGTGACATGGGCCCTGGAGATGCGAAGGTTCACAGGGAAACCACGATCCTGGTTCATAAACAGAGAACAAGGGATGAAATCCAAAACCCGCCCTCTGGCATCCCAGTGAAGTCGCTGATCAAGCAGCAAGAGGCGGTAGAGGGCAAGGCTGACGAGGTCACCCCAGCTCACCCGACACAATGCCCACTGCCCTCGAGGGAGGAGGGGCTTTACTGAATGAGGCACTGGCCGCCACCACCTGACCCCGCTCATCAGCAGCGTCCCCAGAGCAGCACGACCGGCCCAGCCCGGCCTGGACCCTGCTGCCGCCACCACCTGGGAGGGGGGACAAGGGCTGAGCTGCATCTGGGGGCCTCCCTCCCAGCTGACCCACGCCCCAGCTCCAAGCATGGTCTCCTGCCAACCTCTCCCTCATTCCAGAGGGGCAGGCGGGCACCCCACAGGGAGTCCCAAGCCAGTGGCAAAGGGGAGAGAGCACCCTGCACCCAGGCAGTGCCATGGAGCTGGGAAAAGGGGTTCTGTGGGAGACTCAGGATTCAGGAAACGAGTGAGAAGCCTGGCTCTGCCCTGTCCCAGACAACTTCAACAAGGGTTGGTTTCAACCTGGAGAAAAAAATGCATCCTACAGCTCAACCCAGAACACAGATAAAGACCTACAAGCATACCGTAAAACATGCAACAATACTTGGCCTTAGGAAGGGGGTAAGGCACCCTGATGTATTCTAGCCTATTCCACTTCATTAAAAAATTACTGGGATTGCAGCAAACCAGAGGCCATGACCGACTAATGGCTGCAAGCAGCTGTGTGGAAAGCACTGCATCACCCTCTGGGTCTAGAGAAGGGGCCCCTCTGCCCAATCCCCACCTGCTGCACCCCATGGCCCCTCCCAGGTGAAAAGCCTCTAGCGTGTCCAGAAGCTGCATCCTCGAGGGAGCACTCTCCAAAGGCTGCGCAGGAACTCGGGCCTCTCTCAGGTGAGCGCAGGTACTCCCCAGATGCTTTGTAATGATTTGTGCACTGGACAGAAACACTGGATAGGAAGAGGGTTATAACTGCAAAATGCTCACATTTTTAAAAAGTGAGGTGAGCACAGCACAGGACTGTGGCATCCCTGAGTGGCTATTCAGGGAAACACACTACTGTGCAATATAAACACTGCATCTCACAAATTCAAGCAAAGAACTATACTGGCTCTGCTGAAGGGAGGAAAGCACAGAAGTATTCTTTCTGAATAACCAGGTGTGCCGGTTTGAATGTATTCTGTCCCCCCAAACGCCATTATCTTTGTGATCTTTTGGTGCTGATTAGATTTGCTTGGAATGTGCCCCACCCAGCTGTGGTGATGACTGATGAGATATTCCCATGGAGGTGTGGCCCCACCCATTCAGGGCGGGCCTTGATCAGTGGAGCCATATAAATGAGCTGACTCAAAGAGAAGGAACTCAGTGCAGCTGTGAGTGACATTTTGAAGGGAGCTACAGCCAAGAGGGACACTTTGAAGAAAGCACAGGAGCTGCAGATGAGAGACAGTTTGAAGACGGCCATTGAAAGCAGACTCTTGCTCTGGAGAAGCTAAGAGAGGACAAATGTCCCAAGTGCAACTAAGAGTGACATTTTTGAGGAACTGCAGCCTAGAGAGGAACGTCCTGGGAGAAAGCCATTTTGAAACCAGAACTTTGGAGCAGAAGCCAGCCACATGCCTTCCCAGCTAACAGAGGTTTTCTGGACACCATTGGCCATTGTGCCAGTTTGAATGTATTCTGTTCCCCCAAACGCCATTATCTTTGTGATCTTTTGGTGCTGATTAGATTTGCTTGGAATGTGCCCCACCCAGCTGTGGTGATGACTGATGAGATATTCCCATGGAGATGTGGCCCCACCCATTCAGGGTGGGCCTTGATCAGTGGAGCCATATAAATGAGCTGACTCAAAGAGAAGGAACTCAGTGCAGCTGAGAGTGACGTTTTGAAGCAAGCTTGCTAGAGAGGAACGCCCTGGGAGAAAGCCATCTTGAAACCAGAACTCTGGAGTAGACGCCAGCCACGTGCCTTCCCAGCTGGCAGAAGTTTTCCAGGCACCACTGGCCATCCTCCAGTGAAGGGACCCGATTGCTGATGTGTTACCTTGGGCACTTTATGGCCTTGAGACTGTAACTGTGTAACCAAATAACCCCCTTTTATAAAAGCCGATCCATCTCTGGTGTTTTGCATTCTGCAGCATTAGCAAACTAGAACACCAGGTTTTACATGTAGCCCCACCACCCTCATCATGTCTGCCTCCCCTGCTCCCTTAGGCTCCCCCTACACAAGGAAAAAGCCCCCCTGCCCCCAGATCTCTGCTGCTAGAACTCTCTTCCTCACTTACATTCCCTCAGGACTTTGCTTGTCACCCTTCCTTGCCAGTGCAAGGGGACCTCAGACCTCGGTCAGAGCCCTGAGCTTGATGCCAGGCCCCAGGCTCCAAGGCCCCCTGGCTGAGGGACCCTAGGGCGGTGGCCTAACCCTCCCACGGGGCTGGCCTTTACTGGGTGTAGCAAAGCCAGGCCTTGGCAGGGTCAGCTCCCAACGCCCCCTTCTAGCAGCACCAGCGTGTTACAGCACCCACGGGCTCACTGCGACCCCTCCTGCCCAAAAGCTCAGCACCCAGCACGTAACAGGGATGGAGGAATTCAACCAACATCAAGTCAGAAAGCCTTGCAAAAGCAAGAGGTCTTCTACTGGACTCTCGTGACTGGCAAAAAGGCCCTTACAAGCACTAGTTAACCCAAGTGGAGAGGGCTTGGTGGAAACACAAGAAGCTTGTGCCTGGCAAAAATGATTTTTAAAAAGGTACACTGTGGGGACCAGATAAATCTCCCGGCCAAGGGTCAGATCCAGCCCTCGTCGAGGTCCTTCCCTTCTGGAATGGACACCCTGTCCACAGTCCATTCAGGCCACGCCCATCTGTCTCATGCACAGGGACGCACATGCGCCACTGGAGACCCCTCCAGGGCTGCCCACTCCCTTCAGGTCCAACGCCCTTCCCGGCCCACCATCCCCGACATCCCCACCAGTGAAGGGGGCCCCGTAGTCCAGGCTCGGCCCCTCTGGCCTCTCTTGACCTCCGCTCACTTGCCCAGCTGCTCTCCAGCCCCCAGCCCCCAGGTATCTTCTCTCGGCTTTCAATGCTCTCCCCTCTCTCACCCACCCCACAACTCCCGTTCTTCAAGTCTCAACTTAGACGTTACCTCCTCAGGAAAATGCTTTGCCAACACTCCTGGCACCGAACTCTTGAGTTAAGGTAAAGACCCACAAGTCTTACACGCCTGTACCTGTCTCCCATCTGCTGTCTGTCCCCGTGCCACACTGCGAGATCCCAGACGGCAGGACCCTTGGCACGCCTAGCTGGGGCCAGCACCCTTAGACCATGACTGGCAGCCCTGGCAGAATCACACTCCACAGCTCCAGCCCCCAGGAGCTCTACGACAGGCCTAACGCGACTGCGGGGTGACGCATCACTAATGGGCCCCTCACAGGGTGCTCAGCCCAACACGCTGCCCACCGGGACACAGACAGAAACCTCCTCAGCTGCGTTACACTAGAAGCCCAGCCAGGAAGCACCAGATGAGGAGCAAGACCAAGACCCAGTCCTGTGATGTCGCTGATCCCGCATGGCTGGGTCTTTCCTGAAGCTCCCAACCTCGTGGCAGGGTGTGATGTCCATTTTATACAGTCCCCGGCACCTCAGTGACAGGAGTCGAGAGCTTTAGTGATACTCAATCTAGGTCCTCAACTGGGTTCTCAACCAGCACCACGGGGGGGACGGTGGCTGAACTCAGCACCCCCGGAGGGTGAGCACCCTGCCCAGGCCACGCAGGGAGGAGGGACCGCCCAGTAGCCCCGAGGCAGCGGCAGGAGGCGGCTCCACCCTCCTGCACCCTGCTCTCCAGGAGGAGCCGAGGTGGGAGCCGCTCATTGGAAAGGGATGGCCGCCCGGCTTCTCTCACCAGCCTGTTGCATAAAAACGAGCAGCCTGCAACCATCAGCAATCCGCAGCCACTCACTGCAGTGGGGCGAAGACAGAGACGGCAACGGCAACGCGGAGGCCCCCTGCTGACCCTGGAGCGCTTCCACACCTCCGCGCACTAAGTGTGTCTGCCGGGTCACTTCGGAGCCCGCTGCAAAATCGCCCGTGTCCAAGGGGGGCTGCTAACAAAACCTGGGTTTCGGTTTCAAAACGGGACGGAATGTTGGATGAGAAGGGTCGACCCTGGTCAGGGAAACGCAGGCAAGATGCGTCAGTGCCCAGCTGCCCGGGTAAGGCCTGGGGCTGCTCAACCCCTTCCCGGCGCGGAAACCCCCCCACTTCCAATTGGAAGGACCCAAAGGTCCGCCTCCTGCACAGCTTGCTGTTTGGCACAAGCCGGCCACCTCGCCCTGTCCCCGGCGCAGACCAGGAGCTGCGGGAGGGACCCTTGGCGGCAGTCCCCACCGCGTCCCGCAGCGCCTCGGAGAAGGCCCCCTCGCTAACCCTCCGCCATCAGCGCCCATTGCAAACGGAGGCCTGCGAGGCGGCCGCCCCCGGGCCCCGGCCGGGCCCTGCGCGCGTTGAGGAACCGGCCTGGGCCTCGTCGCCCCGCGAGGCCTCCGCCGGGCCCGCCCCGCCTTGCCGCCAGCCCGGAGCCCTCACCGGCCCGCGCTGCGTGCTGACGGTGGTCGCCATGGTGCTGCGGGCGGCCCCGCCCCGCCGACCCCAGTCGAGCCGCCGGCCAAGCTCTTCCGCCCCCGCTGGAGACCGCGACGCCGACGGTTGTCCCGCGAGATCGCGCCGCGGTCAGCTGACGGCCGGCTCCGTCCCCAGCCGCGGCCCCACAGCGCAGGCGCAGCACGCCGGGTGTGCCCCCTTCCGTCCCTCGCCTCGGACGCATGCGCCCTGCCCATGGCGGGAGCGGGGGCGGCCGCCTCCCAGCGTGTGCCTGCGCCATCGGCCTCGCCGCGAGCCGCGCCCCTTCGCGAAACGGCTCCTGGCGTGGCTGGCTGCGCGTGCCCGGGCGCGGGCGCGCTCTTCGCGGCGGGCAGTGTGTCTCAGGTCCTCCCTCTCCCCGCGGGGCTGAGGCGTGGAAAGCCACCGCGCCGAGGCCTCCCGGCCGCCCGGCTCCCTCGGTAGGCCCCGGGCCGCCCTCCGTTGGCCCTTCCCGAGGCGACCTGAGGCGGGGCGGCCCCCATGCGGAGCGCTGGCCCGGGCGGGGAAGGGCGCTTCGCGTGGACGCGGTCGGGGGCCCTGGGGCGAGGGGAACGATCCGCGCACAGGCCCTGAGGCTAGGGGCTCCGCGGCCGCAGGCCTGAGGGACAGCCGGAGCTAGGCTGCGGGGAGACGCGCCCATCCCGGGGCGGACGGCTCTTCGCAGAGGAGAGCGGTGCAGGGCGCGGGGCCTGTGAGCAAAACAGGCAGCCGTGAAGCAGCTCCGTCTGCAAGCCCGAGCCTCCTCCAGCGCGCGCTGCCTGCGAGGTGCGTTTCTCGCCCACCCTCCTCCTGCCGCAGAGCCGCGCTCGGGGGGACAGTGCAGGCGGGCCCTTCGCGGGCCTGGAGGGATGCGGCGCGCGCTAAGGGGGTGCGGTGGAAGGTGTTCCGCGGAGAGGGAACCTGAGGCCACGCTCCCTGCCCCTGTTCTTCGCTGCAAAACTCCTCGAAGAAAAGGCGCTTTCCCCATTTTCTCCAAAACCAACGCAGCCAAGCCTTCCCTCGCCGTCCCCGGAAGCGCCCCGCCGAAACTTCTGGTCACGTCGGCCGCTGGCTCCACATTGTTAGTAGCTAGCTCTCTGCATTCATTTAGTTCATCTGCAGCGCACTGAGAAAGTCAGTCGCTCCTTCCCCCTGGAAACACTTTCTTCACTTGGCCTTCAGGACACGCTGTCCTCGTAGACCTGGTCTCCGTCCCCGGGCTCCGTCCTCCCGCGCCCTTTCCGCCCACAGCCGAGCGCTCTCGCCCGGGGCACTGCCTTCAGGGCCGTCTGTGTGTCCGCCCCGGACCGCCTGGGAGCGCCGCGCGCAGCTCCTGCACGCTCGTCCCTGGTGCGGTGCACGGACCTGAGACTCCGGCTCACGTCCTGGAGCTCGCGCTTCCGCACGAGAGAGCGTGGAGAGGCGATGGGACAGCACTCCCCCGGGGTGTGGGCTCCAGACTCCAGCACTCCCACGGCGTGTGGGCTCCAGACTCCAGCACTCCCACGGCGTGTGGGCTCCAGACTCCGCCTTGCGGTTGACCCTAGAGTATCGCATTTGTGGCTTTGAAGAAGCAAGTTGCCGTGAATTCTGCGCCGCAAGGAAAGGAATTCTGCCAACGACCCAGTCAGGCGTCCAGGGGAAACGCAGCCCTCGGCACCCCCATTGCTCGGATGAGGCCCTGAGCGGAGGAGCTGCTGAGCTCCGCCCGACTGCTGACCCACGGGAACGCGGCGAAATGGAGGATGTGTTCTAAGCCGCTGAGTTTGTGGTGGTTTGTTACGCAGCTCTGCTAACTGGTACACCCCGATGTCCAGGTGGCTCAGTCCTGAGCAGGGCTGTTCAGATCCTCCTCTCCATGAGGCCTCCCCTGAGCACCCTGTTTAAACTACACCAGCCCGGCCCTCTGTCCCGTCACCTCGCTGACTCAAGCTTTTCTTCCTCTGCAGAACTGTCTTCTAACGGCATATGTAATTTACTATGTTTGTTTTATTTTTTAATTTCTGTCTAATATATGTTATATGTTATTCTTACATAATATGTTTTCTTGATACATATTTTTTGTTGTTACTACTGTTATTTGTGTGTTTCTGCCGTATAATATTCCATCATCTTAATTTGCCACAATGTAATTCATTCTAGTGCTAAGGGACATACGGGCTTTTCTCCTCTGGGGATTGTTACAAATAAAGAGGCACACTTCACTTCTTTTAGTGTACTCC
Source organism: Bradypus variegatus (assembly GCA_004027775.1). Taxonomy (NCBI): domain Eukaryota; kingdom Metazoa; phylum Chordata; class Mammalia; order Pilosa; family Bradypodidae; genus Bradypus; species Bradypus variegatus. The sequence continues at coordinate 4,040 of PVKY010000318.1, read as the reverse complement.
AACCTTTATATTTGGAGAAGTAGAGGAATAATTTGAGGTCTAGACATTCTGTTTCTCCAGAAGAGTTTCCTTTTGCTTTGGCCAGGTGTCCTGGGCTCTTAACAATCTAGGAGATTAATAAAAATACCAGGGGGTTGAAATGAGAGGAGCTGGGCTGCCATCTCTGGGAGGGCTGGAACAGACCTTGGGGGTCTCAACCCAAGCCACAGAGGCGTTGATGAGCCCCTCTCCTCCCCAGCCCCTTGGAGGGCTCTGCACTGCAGTCCTCGTGTCCCTAGTTCAGAGAGACTCAGAGGTCCCCATCAGGCTCTCCGTCTCCTCCGCAGGGATCAGCAGTACATCCATGGTAGACGTGATTGGGGTCACTGCTGTTTCTGTGGATTTGTTTTTCTGCTGGATGTTGGCCTGGTAAATCTTCGCTGCTTTGCTAGTTCTCTGAGGCCTTCAAGTAGATTTTTTTCTTGAATGCTTTAGCCAGCTTGTCTAGCTATCCTTGACTCCCAACAACAGCAACTTGCTAGGCATATGAAAAGGCAAGAAAAGATAATTCAGTGTCAAGAGACAAAGCAGTCAGCCAACTCAGAATGACACAGATGTTGGAGCTGTCGGGCAGGGCATTTAAAAATAACTACAGCATATTAAATGTGCAATAGAAGAGGCAGATGACATATGCAAGATCAGATAGGTAATTTCAGCAAAGAGATGGAAACTACAAGAATCAAGTGAAAGTGGTGGAGATGGAAAACGCAATGACAGAAATGAAGACTGCTTTCAGTGGACTCGTCAACAGACTTAACAAAGCTAAAGTCTGTGAACTTCATGATAGATCAATAAAAATTACCCAAACTGAAGGACCAAGGAAAAAAGGGAGAAGAGAGCATCCAAGAGCTGTGAGACAGCATGACAGGATTTAACTTAGGCATTATTGGAATTTCAGAAGAAAGACAATGGGGCAGAAGAAATGTTTGAAGGAATAATGCTGAGAATTTTCCAAAATTACTGATAGGCCTCAAACCACATACCCAAGAATCTCAGAGAACCCCAAGTAAGATAAAAAACAAACTAAAGGCCTCAAACCACATACCCAAGAATCTCAGAGAACCCCAAGTAAGATAAAAAACAAACTAAAATCTTGTCATATTATAGTCATATGGCTATAGATGAAACTCAAATAGAAAATCTTGAAAGCAGCCAGAGGAAAAAAGATAACAATTACAGCTCTCTTCTCATTAGAAACCATGTAAACCAGAAGACAAGGAGGTGACATCCTTAAAGCACTAAAGACTGAAAACCATCAACCCAGAATTCTACACCCAGTGAAATGTCTTTCAAAATAGTTAGAATGTAGAAATCAGAGCAGTGGTTGTCTGTGTATGTGTCTGGTGGGGGGAGTGGAGATTGACTTGACAGGCCCTTGAGGGAGCTTTCTGGAACGGTGGTGAAAGTGTTCTGTGTCTTGATTGGGGTGGGCTGGTTAGACATGTGTGAAATTTGTCTGATTATAAACTTAGGATCTGTGCATTTCAGTCTGTACATTTGATCAGTCTGTACATTTGATCAGTCTGTACATTTGATTTCAAGAATAAAAAATTTAATGACACAAAGAAAAAACATTTTCACTATATATGACGGGGTTGATTGTCTTTATAAGAGGTCTCACAAATTCATAAAAAGAAAACAGCAGAGCTCTAGGCAGAGGAAGAAAACTATAGCTAAATATTATGATTGTCTACATAGTGAAACCCCAAATTATTAGAATTATTAGAAATAAGAATTTAATCAGGTGGCTCAAAAATGTGTCATTCAGAGTACAGGCAGAGAGCAAATGTCACACTTAAAAGAATAATTAGAGATATTTTAGTGAAAAGATCATTTACAAAGTCTGGACAGGGTTAAAGTAACCCGCCAGGCCTGGCGGAGCATCAGGGACCGAAAATAGCTGGCCGGTACCACACCCCTCAGCCGGAAGGTTCTGAGAAAGGTGGTCAAACCTGGTGAGAGATGTCCTCCTGACAAGAGCTCGGACACAAAAACCCAGCAGCTGCCACACTGCAGAGCCAGCAAGCCCGGGAAAGAAATAGATAAAGAGAAAAGTGCCCCGGTCTCCTCCACCATCTCCTCGTCTTCCTGCAGTGCCGCGTATTTGCTGACCCCAACAGCCCCAACAGGAGGCCAGGAACTGGGGACCCGGGTGGTGTGGTCTTTGGGGGCCAGGATGGAGAAAGGGGGGTGGCAGTTATCTTTTGCTGTATAAATTACCCCCTCCAAAGTATAATGGTTCAAGCATTTATTTAGTTCACACTTCCCCCCAGGCAGTGCAGAAGGACAAACCCTCAAGGCAAAAGCGCTTTCCAAGCCTCTGCTTTTGTCATATTTGCTAATGAGACATGGCCAAAGCAAGCTGCATGCACAACCCAGATTCAAGGGAAGAAGAAATAGACTCTGTCTCTATATAGGCAGGGAAGATGTGTGGCAATGTTGCAATTCACCACAGCCGGAAAGTGGATTTGGGGAACATGAGAAGTGAAAAAAATAAAAATGAAAACACACAATCCACCCTTTTTCCCTCAGTGTCCGCTCTCATTCTTTTTTCTGGTCAAAAAAATTTTGTGTTCCCAACACAGAAGAAACACAAAGTCCCATCCACTATAATATTTTCTTGGATGATGTCAACTAAATTATATCATCACCTGCAGCAAGAATTGAAGTATTAGCTATGGACAGTGTTTTGTTACAAAAAATTATAGACTCAAACAGCAAATGCAACTGCTGTCTTCATTTCTGCGATGGTTATGAGACCTGACATTCTTCCATCGTTTCATATTTACCTTGTTCTCCATCAAGCACCTGGGCCATATCTTCCCTGAAGCCACCAGAGACGAGGATTTCATTCAAAGTTTCCATAGAGGCCTGTTTATTCCCCACCAGAGGAAGAGATGAACAGGCCTCCTTTCAGCCAGTGTTGCCGGGACTGGCCTGGCACGTAAAACGAGACCCTGGTGCTCTTCTGTTGAACGTGAACAGTTTCACAGAGCATCAACCTCAGACAAGGCCACTCCGGAGCTAGGGTGGAGCAGAACAAAACACGACCACTCTGTAATCATGGCCGAACATAGACAAAACATGAGCATTGTCCAAGCCACACAAATGACGAAACATCTCCCAGTCCTGGCTAATATGAGTAGCTGTTCTTCCTTACCAATTACAGCTTTAGCTTCAGTATAATCTTCTCTTATGCCTAGTCCTAGAATGTTCCCCTCTTCCTGACAGCACCCAATCCCCAGCAAAGCCTGCTTCCTAAACCCTCCCCCTTACCACCTGCACAAGACCGGATCCTATTGTAAGTCCTTGCTAGTTCCACCTTACTGCATCTCCCCGTGGATCTACATTATGTGGTTTCCCCTTGCTGCGAAGAGTGAGCACCCCCACTTGAACAGCTGTAGGTGTGTTCCTGCTGCCTTTGGCTGAAGGGCACTGACACATCCGAGGCTCAAATTGTCCTTTTCCTTTGCACACATTATCCGGAGCCATCAGAAGTCGCCGGCCCCCACGGTCATCACCACCGTGCCCAGCACCTACTTGTCTCAGCCACTTGGCCTGCCCTCCCTGTGTCCACTTGTATTCCGTCCCGTGCCACAGTCAGTGACCATCTGAGCAGCCGGGATATCACTGCATGAGACGGACTTATGGTGCCGCATCTCCCCTGTGCTCATCAGCCACTAGAGCAACCCTATCCTAGAATCCATTGTGAGGGTCAGTTTTCTGGGGTCACTTCTGGTACCGATGACTGTCCCGGTCAGTCTCCAGCAGCGACCAGAGGGCGTATTCAAGGGAGAGTTGAAGAGAGTTAAGGGCTGGACTGTTCACAAAGGAGGGCCATAGTTAGGGGAACCAACGGGGCTGGTGAGGCACATCAGGACTTGAAGCTCCAGAAAGCGGCTCTTACTCTAATATACCTGGTGACGCACAAAGACATCCATATGCTCGGGAGAATTCATTAAGTATGATGGTTTTTATTGAACGTATATATGTACTTTATT